>JACXGK010003098.1:5176-26605 GCA_016801125.1 Novumbra hubbsi | reverse complement strand
AAGGGGGAGGTGAAGGGGGGAGAGAGTGGAGTGAGCGAGAGATGAAGGGGGAGGGAGATGGATGGGGGGGGCAGCCTAGCTCTAGCTCTGTCATCAGCGTGCTTTCCCAGGACTTTAACCCTGCCTCGGGCCAACAGGACCAGCACACATTAAACACATGTGGCCATGGAATCTGTCACACAGGGCGCCTGTGTGTGTGTGTGTGTGTGCATGCTTCCCCTGCTATGGAGGCTTCCCATTCATTTCTCAGAGCATGAATTGTAAAAAAAAAAAAAAAAATGAAATGAACAGAAATGGTCCCATCTGTTAACTCTCACCAAATAATACCCCCTCCTCAATCTCAGTCTCTGTATACTGTCTTTCTGGGTGGTTCTGGGGTTGCTGGTTCTGGGGTTGCTGGTTCTGGGGTTGCTGGTTCTGGGGTTGCTGGTTCTGGGGTTGCTGGTCAGGGGTTATCGGGTTCTCTGGTTGCTTATCAGGGATTCCAGGGTTGCTGGTCTGGGATTGTGGTGTTGCTGGTCAGTGGTTCTGGGGTTGCTGACCGGGGCCTCTGGGGTTAGGGTTCCAGGCCTGGTGGTGAGGTGAGATGCAGCCATGCATCACTGACACCTCAGCCCGAACGGGCCTGGCTTGTTTCCGTGGTGACCCCTTCCCTTTCTCGCCTCGGGCTCCTTAAGGAGATTTATGGCCCCGCGTCTCGTGCCAGCAGCCGCTCAGCCTGACCCGTGGGGGGGGCACAGGGGCGCCAGCCACACAGAACTCATCAATAATACACCGGCCAGGTCCGTCCTGGCTCCCTGTCTGACGGGCCAGCATGGGGGGAGGAATGGGGGAGGATGCAGGAGTAACGAGGTGAGGACAGGGGGGAGGGGGGTTGCACGGGGGACTGGAAAGGAACTGGGTAAGAGACTAAATATATCTGGAACTGGGTTGCCAGGAGAATCTTTATGGATCCACTGGATCAAGTTCAGGTTGATAATGTAAAGATATCAGATTAATATTGCGAAGTGTAGATCGGTGCGTTGAGCTGTTGGTGTGTGTGCCTGTGTGTGTTTCTGGTGTGTGTTTCTGGTGTGTGTGTCTGTGTGTGTGTGTGTGTGTGTATTTCTGGTGTGGCATCAGGAGAGTGTGGAGGATGGCGGCTGAAGTACTTCACTATTGGCTCATGTCTATTTAAAGTCCAATCTTTTATTTAGTCACAACATCCCTGTCGCTATGAAAAATTCAACGATGCATGCTCTCTGCTTAATCCTAACCGTGTCCTGTAAATTCATGCTGTCTTTAAATATTTCACAGAACAAATGGACTCTGCCCTCAACACTCGCCCACTCCGCTATGTGCTGCTAGGTGGATAAGTTGCTAGGTCGGTAAGTAGCTAGGTCAGTGGATAGCAAGGTCGGTGACAAGCAAAAGTTTGTGGATAGCTAGGTCGGTGCGTAGCTAGGTCGGTGGGTAGCTCAGTCGGTAGAAAGCAAGGTCAATAGTGTGTTAGGTGGTTAGGTAGCTAAGTCACTAGGTGGTTAGGTAGCTTGGTTGGTAGCTAGGTGGTTAGGTAGCTATATCGGTAAGTACCTAGGTTGGTGGGTAGCTCAGCCGAAAGGAAGCAAGATCAAGGTGGTTAGGTAGCTAGGTCGGTAGGTAGCTAGATGGTCAGGAAGCTAAGTCGGTAGGTAGCTAGGTCGGTCGGTAGCTATGTGGTTAGGTTGCTATGTCGGTAGGTAGCTAGGTTGGTAGGTAGCTAGGTGGTTAGGTAGCTAGGTCGGTAGGTTGCTAGGTGGTTAGGTAGCTAAGTCAGTAGGTAGCTAGTGTTGATGTCCCTTTGTTGCGAAGGGAAAGGTTCTGGAGGTTTCACTTCACTAGGTGGTTAGGAAGCTAAGTCGGTAGGTAGCTAGGTCGGTCGGTAGCTACGTGGTTAGGTTGCTATGTCGGTAGGTATCTAGGTTGGTAGGTAGCTAGGTGGTTAGGTAGCTAGGTCGGTAGGTGGTTAGGTAGCTAAGTCAGTAGGTAGCTAGGTGGTTAGGTAGCTAGGTCAGTAGGTAGCTAGCTGCAGCCTAAAATAGGGGAAGCCAACACATCCCCTCCTCTCTTCCAACGGCTATCAGCTAATTGCTCTACTTTCTTGGGATTTATCTGGGGACCTAGTATCATTCCAAATTCAAATCAGCCCTTGTATTTCTTTTAGGCCTTGGTAATTTGCAAGTAAAGATACATTGTACTGGGGATTATGGAGGGATACAGAGACAAATAGAGACCGAGAGAGAAAGAGAGAGAGAATGACAGAATGAGAGAAGCAGGGATAGAGAAACCAAGAGAGGGAGAGAGAGATATGGGAGTATTGGAGGCACAAGGTGTACAGAGATGGGGGAGGAGGAACAAGGGAGGTGTATGAGCAAAAGGGGTCTGCATTGCATCAGAATCCCATCAGACAAATACATGCTACCTCACCATCCCTTCAACAAACTGTCTGAAATCATCCCAGGAAATCCAGGAGTTTAAAGGCTGTTTGGGCCCAGAGGAGTACTGGAGGTGAACGCCTCCAGTACTGAGAGAGTGTGCGAGAGTATGAGGCTGGGCTCTCCTGCAAAGACGCGTAACTGTTATCTAAGTGACCTGACCGGGAGAGGGACAGCTGAACTCGGAACCAGCCGTCTCCCCCCACCTCACCGCCCCGCACCTACCGCCGGCAGCCCGGCTCATTAATCTGCCGGCGCAGCCGCGTGACAGCCCTGGGCGCAGCGCGGCAGAGAGGGCCACCGTATCACCAGGCCGGTGAAGGGGCTAATTGTCAGGCATGTAGAGACGCTGGGATAGCCCCCCCCCCCCCCCAACCCCCCAGCACTTCCCCTGCCGGCCAGGAAAGCCCTCATCCGCCTGTCGCTGCCGTGAAAAATGGACCTGTCACCAGCGAATGCCAGGGACGGCTCAGGTAGGGCCTGTGTCATCACTCATACGGGGCTGTGGACTGCATTTAGACATCATTAAAGCTAACAGGAAGGGACCCCTGATCACGGCGGCTGGCCCAAACCATGTCCGACTGCAAATCAGCAGCTAGGCCGAGATAGCTGGCCGTGTCGAGGGGGACTGGCAGCGCCAGTGTTCTGTTTCCACGCGTTCAGCTGACACACGCGGCCTCATTAAAACCGAAATAAACAATGATTAAGAGAAAGCCTCCATAGAGGGGCGCTGTTTTAGCGGGGCGCCGTGTTCCGCCAAGTGATCTCCCGGGAATTTCAGCGAGAGCCTAATGGGAGTTGTGTCCTATTTCCTCCCGACTCTCCGGGCTGCACACTTCCTCCCTGCCGGGGACGACCTTGAGAATGTGCCAACACAATAGACGGTTTAAGGGATTTCAAACGGCTAATTTCACTGCAGCCCTGTCGGGTAATGACTTGGATCGTGGCTCTTCGCATTAAAAAAAAAAAAAATGAAAAGAACGAACATCAATTGTAACAGAGGCATTAAATGGAACAGCACCGGCCCCTTTGAAAATGAATACCTGCAATGTGTACAGAGTTTGTTCCGGGGGCCTACGCACAGCTGGCTGATGAACACCCCCCTAACCCCCCCCCTCCACGGTCACTGTCTGTGTCAGCCTGGCGAGTGTGCCAGTGAACATGGAAGGGTCCTCCCACCCCAGGAGTGGAGGTGGGGGCGAGCGGGGCGGCCAGTGCTAAAGGACATGTTGCGGCCCCCGCCGTGTTTGTCAAACAAATTAAACGCATTCGAGATTCTTCACCTGCCCAAGCAGTGCCGCCGCATATGGCCCACAAGTTAAAAATAAGGAAATATGCATACATTACCATACCTAATGGACAACCCCCTCCATTTAATATGCTAATTTCCTGAAATATTACTGAACGCCGTCTGTTCTAAATGAATAAATTTGAATTGCAATTAGAATAATCCTTTATAATTAATGAAAACTGTCAATTTTGATTCATAAGTAATTTGATTAACAGGATGATGGGACGCTGATCAAGTCAGTCTGGACTGAAGGAAAGCAGAGGGGTGAGGAGAAGTGTGAGAGGAAAGGAAAGAGGAAGAGAGGAGAGGAAGGGACGAGGGGGAGAGAGGAGGGGGAGAGAGGAGAGGGAGAGAAGAGGGGGACAGGGGAGATGAGAGAAGAGAGGAAGAGATGAGAGGAGGAACAGTGATATGGGGGTGTATAGTGGGGCCCCCTGACCAGTACATAGATGGAGGCCCCTGAATGACGGCTCCCACAGCAGACTAATGAAGCAGGAGGACTGACAGACACGGTGACAGGGACAGGCAGCTCTGGCTGTTTTAAAAGCCTGGCCCACGTGGTGTGACTGTGGCGTGGCCGCTGCTCAGCCAGCAGTAAATCAGGGCCAAGGAACCGGTCCTCAGCCCAAATCTCCCCAGGAATTTGACTGCATGGACTCATTAAAAAATGATACAGGTGACCTCATTCCAATTCAAGCCTCATTCTACTCTACTGCCTGTTGGTTTTACATCCGCGCTGTGCGAGGAAAGAGGGGAAACGTGCGGCACGGCTTTCATTCATCTGTCTAGGGGGCTTCTAAAGAGGGAACGTTTTGATTGATTCGGTTTTGTGACGACGTGAGGAGTTGTTCCATAGCGGCACCGTTAAATGCCCCGACCATGTCACTCTCCATTAACCTCTATTGGATGTGTCACAGAAGCGTGGGCCAATCCAAACGCTGTTTAATACCGAAAATGCCATTCACCACATCCCACCAATGGGAGGAGTTTGCCTTGTCAACAATTTATGGAGGTCCCCAAAACTAAATTGCCACCAGAATGAATATTCATCAGTAATTACATCCTGTACTGGGTAGAGGAAAAGCTGGAGGAGGGGCCTGGAGCAGAAAGGGCACAGCGCATGCATCCAGCCGTCCTGTTAATATTAAGTGGAGTGGAACCTTCCTACTACAGATCTCATGGAACACTTAGAATGAGACAACGTTCCATACCTGTTGGTGACAACATCACAAGGCAACGTGAAGAGCATGACAGAAGAAAACAGTGAAAACGAGCAATTTGATTAGCTGATTATGCAGTTAATGTCTGTCAAACCAAGTGTTTTTCACAAGCAAGTTCTCTTTATGGTGTTTTGTTGTCATCTAAAGGCATAAAATCCTAAAAAGGGAGGGAAGCAGTGTTAAGCATCAGAGTTTAATGCATAAAAACACATGTTCTCTCTCCTGTTAGTCATCTTAGTCCGTTCCTCATAAACACTCCAGCCCAACCTCCCAAGCAGAACCTACTGGCTAAAACCATTGGTCACTCAAGGCCAATGTAGTAGAGATGAATCTAAAGCCAAGCAGGAGGAAACACAGACAGAGACACAGACACAGACACGCACACAGACACACAGGGTGTGTAACGTTACCAACAACAACTTCCCTGTGCATCGTAGTGCAACCTCATCTTCTGATAGCACAGTCGTAATACACACACACCATTCTGCGCAGTGTTGCCAGGGGAGAGCACAGCCTTGGGTCTATTAGGTCATAAACAACGAGGGGCTTCCCAGCAGCAAGAACAGGACCCAGCCGGGGTGAAGATGTCTGGAGCAGACCGTTACGCAGGCAGCCAAACGGGACCTCAGCAACAACATAAACAAACACAGCTACCATGCGGCTAACTTAGAGCAGGCCGCGTAGTGGACTGGCCTGCTGTCTCATCAGCTGGTGTTTAGGGTGGAGTTGAAGGTAGGACTAGGTATCAACAGTTGTATCAGCAGATCCAATTAGCAGAGAACTAGGACTAGGTCCCACCACTTGTATCAGCATACCAGGTTTTAGAGAACTATGACTAGTTAGCATCAGTTATATTAGCATACTAGGTTTCAGAGAACTAGGACTAGTTAGCATCAGTTGTATTAGCATACCAGGTTTCAGAAAACTAGGGCTAGTTAGCACCAGCTCTATCAACATGAACAAAGACTAGTTAGCATCAGTCATATTAGCATACAAGGTTTCAGAGAACTAGGACTAGTTAGCAGCAGTTGTATTAATATAACAGGTTTCATAGAACTAGGGCTAGTTAGCACCAGTTGTATTAGCATACCAGGTTTCAGAGAACTAGGGCTAGTTAGCACCAGTTGTATTAGCATACCAGGTTTCAGAGAACTAGGGCTAGTTAGCACCAGCGCTATCAACATGAACAAAGACTAGTTAGCAGCAGTGGGGGAGGGGAACAATAGATAACGACAGTTGAACTGTTTTGTTGTCTGAGTCCATGGTGATGCTGGGCTCGGTAATGGTGTCATTTACACTCCAGTCACAAGTAGCTCTTCAATAATTAGCTAGATACACGTACCAATGTAGTGGCTAATTAGCAAATTAAGTTTAAAAAAAAAGCGGGTCCCCTAATTAATGGTTATTATGGCATTTCAGGACTTGCTGCTTTAATTAGTGAAGA
This sequence comes from Novumbra hubbsi, assembly GCA_016801125.1. NCBI lineage: Eukaryota > Metazoa > Chordata > Actinopteri > Esociformes > Umbridae > Novumbra > Novumbra hubbsi. The sequence continues at coordinate 20,197 of JACXGK010003098.1, read as the reverse complement.
ATGGGGACACGCATTTCAATGTGGCTTGATTCACCCCATCCCCCACTCTGTTACACAAACACACACGCCCGCGCGCACACACACATACAACTGTACACTTGCACAATCTCTTCTCAACACCACCAACACCTTAACAAGGGCCTCCCAGCTATATTTCAGCATTATATTATGAGAGTTGTAATCAATAAGCCATGCCATTACTCGGCAGCACAAACAGCATTAGCTGATTCATTTGTTTCACGCAAAGTTGCTGCGCATTTAATAATATTTTATCTGAGTTGCAAGAAAGAGGTATAATTTTTGTCTATTAGCGGCCACTGCAATCCATCATGGCTCCTACTCCATACTCCTCCCCCTTCACCTCCCCTTTGTCCCCCCTACTTCTCCCTGAGTCTCCTCCCTCCCTCTCCTCCCCCAGTCTCACTCCGTGTATTTCTAACCCTCTGCCCTCTTTAACTAATAAACCAGAGCTGTGTATGTGATGTATATTTGCCTGGGCCTTTTTGTGCAGGATCTATATTTGCATCCACTGCGTGTGTGCAAATGTACATGTGTGTGTTTACGCCGCGTGTAGCTCTGCTCCAGTTCTGTAACAGCAGTGTGTGTGTGTTCCCGCAACATCAAAGTCCTGAGTGTGGGTCTTAATTAAGTGACACTAATGAGGTTGTTGAAACGGATGCTGGATGTACAGCAGCAGCAAACCCAACGTCCACACACTGGAAGGGGCCTCGCTCACAGATACTCCATCTCCCCCATCTTTCTCATAGATACCCCATATATCTCCCCTCTGTCTCCCTCCCTCTCTCTCCTTCCCACTCGTCACCCACTTTCCTCCCCGCTGCACTGTGTCCTGTCCGACTGACAAGCTGCTAATGAAGCTCGACTCAGTGGCCCTGTCACCACGGTGAGGTGGTCAAACGGAATATGAAAGGGCAATAAACACATGTCTGGTGGTCAGCACACATTCCATTATACAGGACAGACCTTTCTCAAGTTGCTGCTAGGAGACAAAGCCAGGGGCAGTGAGGAGGGCATCGATAAATCCCCTCTCTCTTTCACTCTCTCGCCATCTCTCTCCCCCCCCCCATCCCTCCCTCACTCCTTCCCCCAGGACGTTATTTGTGCTTTCGTCGAGAGGATCATGAAGGAGGAGGACAAAGAGAAAGCAATATGATTGACAGCTGGCATTCCTCCACTTCCTGGATGGCAGATCAGGGAGAGAGATGGTTATCTAGACCAGACAGAGAAATGTCAGCATCCACAGCCTGTCACTAACTCATCCCTTAAACCTTAAAACCTACTCTCTAAACCCTGCTCCTTCAAACCTACTCTCAAAACCCTGCTCCTTCAAACCTACTCTCAAAACCCTGCTCCTTAAAACCTACTCTCTAAACCCTGCTCCTTCAAACCTACTCTCAAAACCCTGCTCCTTCAAACCTACTCTCAAAACCCTGCTCCTTAAAACCTACTCTCAAAACCCTGCTCCTTAAAACCTACTCTCTAAACCATGCTCCTTAAAACCTACTCTCTAAACCATGCTCCTTAAAACCTACTCTCTAAACCATGCTCCTTAAAACCTACTCTTTAAATCCTGCTCCCTAAAACCTACTCTCTAAACCCTGCCCCTTAAACTGTAAATCCTACTCCTAAAACTTTAAATCCTACTTCCTAAACCCTAAATCCTGCCCCTTAAACCTTAAATCCTACTTCTTAAACCTTAAAACCTGCTGCATAAACCTTACTCCAAAAACCCTAACACCTATTCACTAAACCCTTACGGCAGGAGGAATAAACCAGTGAACCACTGTGAAAGACCACTGTGAAAGGATCCTGGCTCATTTTCATTCTCATTATGTATAATAATTCTCTATAGGGGTTTTATCTTCCTCCCTGTACCCTCTTCATTCACACAGAGCCTTCACCTCCATCACCATTGTTAGAATGATTATGACTACGGCTTGTCTCCGAGATGACTGATCAACTCCAGACAGTGCTTGTCCTTGATGCCTAGATTTACACTGAACATTATTCTTTGGTTCCTTTCCTTTCAACTTTTTATTTTTTTGTATTTTATTTCAGAATTTTCCTGACATTGACGCAGGGCTCATTCGCCCCTCTTTGTTTTTTTTGCATATTGTTAAATATTCAAAGTGCGGATGCAATTAACATGTTGTTAATGAATAATTAATCACAACTAAAGCAGCCCAATTTTTTTTTTTTTGCATTTTAATTATTGAAACCGCAAATACGGAAACACAAGCTGTTTTTTCTTCCCGCCACTTAAGTGGGAGCGCGCGTGTGCCCGGCCATGCGCGAGTGTGCCCGAGTCCTGGCGTCGGTCGGGCTTTCAGGAACAATCACCAGATCAGGCCGGTAATATCCCAGAAGCTTTAAAAACATCTACGGTGCCGGACGGACCATCATCTCCGCTTCCTGTTGACCGCCTCCTCGTTCCTCCTCATTCCTCCTCAACCCCCCCCCCCCGCCGGGTAGTTTTCCATGATCTGCGATTGGGTGATCCGAGGGCAGGGCGGGCGGGGCGGTGGTCGTCGTTGGTGATGGGGTCTGGGGGTTCCTCCGATGGTTGGGAAGATGAGAGGACCGCCACACTCAACCACACAGAGACAATTAGGGGATTATGATGGGAGAGGCTGTTTCCTTCAGATTGGCATCAGCCCGTCTGCCAGGGTGCCACCCCGAACCAGTTTAACTCACACACTCACACACTCCTAGCAGGAACCTAACTTGCCATGTTATGTTATGCAACAGCCTGCCTGTTTGCGCTCAGCCTCATTTGCAGCCGGCGCATCGGTTCAGTTTGGTGACAGTCTTCCTAATAGGTGTAAATATAACCCATATGTCTGACTCCCTTCTCATGTGAAAACAGGGGTGTCCTACCCCCCCCCCCCCCCCCCACGCCGCTCTTGTTGGGAGTGTGACGAATGATAAGCGACAGACAGACCCAAACTGCCGTCTTAATAAAAGTGCCTCCTTGCACCCCTTCCCCTGCACCCGACAGACAGACAGACAGCATGTTTAAGGGAAGCTAAGAAACACTTTGTTTCAACTCTCTGTGATGCCGCTGTAGTCTTGTGACAGGTATCACTGAATGAACACAGTCACCCCTCCTGCTGCTCACGGAGGCGCAGACAGCTCCCTGACACCCTAATGCACAAACACACACACACACATGAACACCCCGCCCAAACGCACGCACACACACACACACACACCGAGCCTGCCGTTTCCTCCTCTCCTCGCGCATCACACAGTGAGGCCTGCCGCTGACACACTTCTCCTCTGCTCGCTGCCTCATAAATAACTGAACCGGCTGATGCGGGAGGAGCTGGGTTGGGGAGACTGGTGATCCGGCACCGTGGAGTGCCTTGCGGTCTCTCTGGGGTCGCTACTGGACCACAACACGGTCCTCCAGGTTACCGTTTTGTCTGCCGGCCCCTAGGTGAACACGGTGCGCGATGCATTGGGTCAGGGCAGCGCTGAAACAGGTGCTGATTGGTCGCCCGCTCTCCTGAATGCCGCTCGGTCTGGTCTCCACGGCGAGCAGCCGAGAGGCTGTTGATGTTGTTGTGCCGAATGTTGTTGACGAGGGCTGTTTACCTGGAGGGCACTGGTTTGGTCTCTCGCGCTCTCACTCCGCCACGGGCGTCGCTAGCGCTTCCCGGCGCCTCCAACGCCTCCAACTCCCATGATACCGCTGTTGCCTGCCTCTCTGCTTCCTCTCTGGCAGACGTAGCCCGAGGAAAACCCAGCAGAGCAGCGCCACGCCCCCACCAGCCCCGGGTAAACACGGCCGCACCTCCCTGTATCAGGGCCGACCAGAACTCAACACTGGGTCTGGCCAACGGAACACGGTGTTAAACCGGAGACAACAAGAACCTAACGGCGGGTTGTAAAGAACTCCATTTCACTTTACTCCCCTGATAATGACTTCCTTGTTTTTCTTTTGTTTTTAGGCAGATTTTTTTGTCCTTGCATTTTTCATTGCATTATTATCTAACAACTTTGTAGGTTAGGTCTTTGGAACTCTTTTGCAAATGACAAGCTTCTCTTCCTTCCCAATGAAACTCTTTCAGGGGAAAGCAGTGTAGAGAGAAAAGAGACACTGTCACACTTCCGTCTTAAAAATATCGCCTTCAAGAGCGCGTCATTCCTTTTAATTAGCCGCGCCGACGTGATCAAAGAGGCAGCACCTCCACCACAGAGAGACGAAGGCGCCACGGGGAGGCGACGTGGGGAGGCTTTGTGATGAAACCGTCACTCGCTGTTCCAACAATAGCAGAGCCATTAAATCGACAAGCCAACAAGCCGTCACGTCGGTGAGCTACCGTGTGCCCTGCCCCCATCCGTGCACAGACGCAGGCGGCGACGACTGTCACACAGTTAGCCGGCGACCGTCCGGGTAATTAGCCAAACAAAATCAGTCCTCTCACAACAAAATCGCTACACAGCCCGGCGCCTTGAACGCAGTGATCACACGCCGCGGATGATCCATGAGGAGGCCTGTTGGCAGAAACACTCCGCTGTTCCTCCGCCGTTCCTCCGCTGTTCCTTCCGACTGCGGGGAAGCGGCAGTGGTTCCGTGGGATTTTATGACTTTCAGAGCCTCCTCAGAGGTTAATACACCCTACACAGGGCCTCCTCAGAGGTTAACACACCCTACACAGGGGCTCCTCAGAGGTTAATACACAGAGCCTCCTCAGAGGTTAATACACCATACACAGGGCCTCCTCAGAGGTTAACACACCCTACACAGGGGCTCCTCAGAGGTTAATACACAGAGCCTCCTCAGAGGTTAATACACCATACACAGGGCCTCCTCAGAGGTTAATACACCATACACAGAGCCTCCTCCGAGGTTAATACACCATACACAGAGCATCCTCAGAGATTAATACACCATACACAAAGCATCCTCAGAGATTAATAAACCCTACACTGAGCCTCCTCAGAGGTTAATACAACCTACACAGAGCCTCCTCAGAGGTTAATACAACCTACACAGAGCCTCCTCAGAGGTTAATACAACCAACACAAAGCCTCCTCAGAGGTTAATACAACCTACACAGAGCCTCCTCAGAGGTTAATACAACCTACACAAAGCCTCCTCAGAGGTTAACCAAAATACTAGGCAGAATGTACTGAGTGTGTCTCTCTTTGTATTTCTGTTTCTCATTCTTTCTCTCTCTGTCTCTCTTTCTCTCTCTTTCTCTCTCTGTCTCTCTCACTTCAAGTTCAATTTAAAGAGTTTTAATGGCATGGGAAACATTTGTTTACATTGCCACAGGAAGTTGGAAAAAAGAACAGTGAAAACTAAAATAAACTATTAAGTGAATACCGAGCTTGCACGACACAAAGGGCATTTAGAGTGTTATATTAGAAGCTACTATGTACAGTGAAGTCAAAATGTGCAAATAGTTATGAGCGAGCGTCCCCCCTCCGCAGCACACCAGCCATCAGTCACGGCTCCCCCCGACCACTGGCCCACCCTCCCCCTGACAGGTTTATGACCCCCATCACCAGCGTGGCCAATCCCACCCTGGACCCACACGCTGCCACATCGTAAAGACAAATGATGGGAGTTCAGAGGAGAGCGAATAACGGGGAGGAATGGAGAGTGACAAGGAGCCGTGGGACAGACAGAGCCCCGCACGTGTGTGTGTGGACAGGTACAGACCGGTCAGTGTGTGTGTGTGGACAGGTACAGACCGGTCAGTGTGTGTGTGTGGACAGGTACAGACCGGTCAGTGTGTGTGTGTGGACAGGTACAGACCGGTCAGTGTGTGTGTGTGTGTGTGTGTGTGTGGACAGGTACAGACCAGTCAGTGTGTGTGTGTGGACAGGTACAGACCGGTCAGTGTGTGTGTGGACAGGTACAGACCGGTCAGTGTGTGTGTGGACAGTTACAGACCGATCAGTGTGTGTGTGGACAGGTACAGAATGGTCAGTGTGTGTGTATGGACAGATACAGACTGGTCAGTGTGTGTGGACAAATACAGACTGGTCAGTGTGTGTGTGTGTGTGGACAGGTACAGTGTGTGTGCGCAACGGTATCTGTGTGTATGTGTGGGTGTATGAGTGTTTGGGTGTGTGTGTGTTTGGTCGTGTGTGTATGAGTGTGTGTTTGCATATATGTGTGTCTGTGTGTGTGTGTGCGTGTATGTGTGTGTGTGTATGTGTATGTGTGTATAAGTGTCTGTGTGCATGTGTGGGATTGAGTGTGTATTTGTGTGTGTCTGTGTGTATCGGCGTGTGTTTGGGTGTGTATTACTGTGTGTGTGTGCATGAGTGTGTTTGGTATGTGCTGTCAGGAACAAAGAAGCAGGCTCCCACTGCAGGAGATGGATGTGACACAGGAGAGAACGCCAAATCACCTCTCAAAAGACACAAAGGTTACGCTGGCCAGCTGACAACAGCACAGCCAGGGAGGGAGGGAGGTGCTGAATGGAGAAAAAATAATAATTACAAATTCACTCCTATTCAGGCCACGTGTCACTGTCAGTGTGAATCGCAAAGAGAGGAAGACACAGAGAGAAAGGTAGCAAGGGAAAAGTGAAAGACAGAGAAATGCACAGAGATTCAAAGTTAGAGGAAGTAAACTGAGAGGGAGGAGAAAACATGGCGATAAATCAGTCCATCTGTGGCACTGTATCACAGGCTGTTGACCTACGGTGTGACGGGCAGCAAGTCAGCACCACAAAACGCTATTAGATGCTGAATGTTCATTTACACAGTTAATGTGCAGGAGTGTTCGACAGCATGGCTCCAGACAAAACTGGTTGGAATATGTCAGTCAATCAAAATGTTGAAAGTTAGACGTTTGTTTTGTGTTGGCAGTTTAACCAGCTGTAAAGTAAGTACTGGGACGGAAGAAACAGTGTTAATAGTAGTATTAGCAGTAATAATATTAGCACTGGTTGTGGTATTAATAGAAGTAATTTACTAATGGAGGTTGACCAGTTTGTACCTCCCCACTTCTGTCATGCCTGTAGTTTACTGACGAAGGTTGACCAGTGTGTAGTTTACTGACGGAGGTTGACCAGTGTGCACTTTACTGACAGAGGTTGACCAGTGTGTAGTACACTGATGGAGGTTGACCCGAGTATAGTTTACTGATGGAGGTTGACCAGTGTGTAGTTTACTGATGGAGGTTGACCAGTGGGTAGTTTACTGATGGAGGTTGACCAGTTTGTACCTCCCCACTCCTCTCATGGCTGTAGTTTACTGATGGAGGTTGTTCTATTCCTAATCAGACAAACTCCATTATTTCCGAGGCAAACTCCTGCCACAGCTCATAGGGGACCAGAAACCTTCCACAACTTTAACAAGCCTTAAAGTATCAGCCAGTAATTATTGTCACCTTTTCCCCAGAAATCTCTCACAAACATATAATAGAACACACAGACACACACACACATACATACACACAGAACCACTTTCTCACACATCCACAACCAGCAGATCCATAACTGGTTTCTTGGGAACTAATTAACATCACCTGTGTTAATTACTGCCTCAAACCAATCAACAGCCTTTCCACTAATTGGGTTTTTTTGTCCGTCAGGGCTGCGAGTCATCATTGCAACATTTGTCACCCGAGGCCGGGGGAATTACAGAGGGATCCTCAGCCAATGGGAGGCCTTGTTTAGGACCAGACAGAAAAACACCAAACAACAACAAAAACAAAATGGCAGGATTAGAAGGCGACAGCCTTGCATTTATCACTGCTCCTGTTTTCTCCTCCTTCTACACCTGCCGGTACACTTCAGGGACCGCAGTGCTGTGTGTCGTTTTTAATTCCCACACGTTAAAAAGTGTCCAGGTCTGAGCAAGCATGGACAGCAGCTGGATCCTCCCTGGAGATACTACAAGGGAAGAGATAGAAAGCACTGTGAGAAAAACAGGGGCTCGCCTGTTTGTGTGCCTGCCTGCATGTGTGTAAGTGTGTGTCTGTGCGTGTGTGTGTGTTTGTCAGTGTGTGTGTTTGTGTGTCTGTGTGTTTGGTACAGAAGAGAGAGTGGGGTGAGAGAAAAAGATAGGGAGGGACAGAAGCGACGGAAAGTGAATGTTTTTGTTTGTGCACGCACATGCGTGTGGGGCAGAGACAGAGAGACAGAGAGAGAGAGACAGAGAGAGAGAGAGACAGGGAGGGGGAGAGAGAGACAGAGAGACAGAGAGAGAGAGAGAGACAGAGAGACAGAGAGACAGAGAGAGAGAGACACACAGAGAGAGAGAGAGAGAGAGAGAGAAGAGGAGCAAGAGACAGACAGATGGAGAGGGTGAGGCTGAGACAGAAAGACGGTGAAAGAGAGAGAGAGACCGAGAGAGAGTGAGAGACAGCCCGACAGAGAGGGAGAGGGTGGAGTGGACCGGTATAAAGCTAGCTGGTTATTGCTGGCTGCCTCCTGCGTGACTGGATTGATTTTCCTTCATCAGGCCCTCCCATCTGGAGCCGCTCTGCAGTGGCCCTCTCTTTACAAGGCTGCCTGAGGGCCAAGGGGCCACTCACTACTGACTCCCGGGTCCCGCAGATCAATACACACCTGTCAAACTGATGGGCCGGTACGGGCCACTGACACCGACAGCAACACACACACAGGGACACAGAGAACAACACTACGTCCACATTTGCTCGCATGTAAAACTGCACGCGCACCGTGTCTTGGCGCGAATATTACAGTGATCGTGTCAGCGCTCGTATCAAACGCACGTGCGACGCCGGCACCAGCACGTTGTCTCCAATAGAAATTGCACACCAATACTGAGCACCAATTTAAAAAGAAGAGAAAATGAATCTTCAACTTTAAATTGATAAACAAAACATTAAGAAAGGCACACGGTGCGCGAACATCACGCTCTTCATCTGGGTTTTATCATTACCGCATAATATTTGCTAAGCTTATTATACGATCAAAGCCGCGGCTCGTAGCGATGAAGTAATTACATACATTTGTGATTTCTTCCAAATGTAATAATGAAGAATTGGAAAAGATGGGTGGTGTTATCTGTGTTAATATCCAAGTGCATGTGTGTTTTCGTCCGCGTGGCAGATGTGGGTGTGGGTGTGTGGGTGTGTGAGAGTGTGTGTGTGAGTGTGTGCTAGCAGACTGGGCGGCTAGGCAGTGAGCGCTAGCAGAATGTTGGTTGGAAGGCAGTAGCAGACAGTGGTTCTTCCAGCGGCTAATTAAACAGCAGTACATCTCCCAGGCTCCATCCCTCTCCAGGCAGAGGACACGGAGACAAATAGATCCTCAAGGCTCCCGCAAATAACAAGTGGTAAATAATTCAACGACACCCACACACACACACACACACACACATACACAGACCCACACACATACTAGATAAGAGAGGGGAAAAAACAACAAGAAAACAAATATCAGATGATCTGAGAGTGTTCAAAGAGCCACACAGTGTCAACACCCAACCGCATCCTGGCGGGGCGGCGAGGGGGGAACGGGGAGAACAGTGACCCCTGGCCCTCCCTGCTTCTCTAATGATGTAAGAGACAACAAGGGGCTTGGTGGCGGTGGTGCTGGGAGGGGTTAAAGTGGCATCTCCCGGCAGCTGTTTAAATGTGAGGATGAAGGTGGTACAAATCCCCACACTCAAATTCAAACAGAATTAATCCACGAGCATTAAGAACCAGAGGACTGCAGGGAGCAGGTGGGTGGAGATCTGCTGCTGCCTGGTCCAATAGGAGGACTGCAGGGACCAGGTGGGTGGAGATCTGCTGCTGCCTGGTCCAATAGGAGGACTGCTGGGCGCAGGTGGAAGGAGATCTGCTGCTGCCTGGTCCAATAGGAGGACTGCTGGGCGCAGGTGGGTGGAGATCTGCTGCTGCCTGGTCCAATAGGAGGACTGCTGGGCGCAGGTGGGTGGAGATCTGCTGCTGCCTGGTCAAATAGGAGGACTGCTGGGCGCAGGTGGGTGGAGATCTGCTGCTGCCTGGTCCAATAGGAGGACTGCTGGGCGCAGGTGGGAGGGGAACTGCTGCTGCCTGGCCAATCAAAGGACTGCAGGGAGCAGTTGGCAGGAGAACTGCTGCTGCCTGGCCAATCATAGGGCTGCAGGGCAAAGGTTTTGCCTAGGCTGAAAAACAGGAGGGGCCCTGATTTCACTGTGATCACGTATTCTTCAGTGTGAGATGGTCAAAACACCTCGAGGCCTTTAACCCATCTGGATGCCCCGTCGATACTTCTTTTAGTCCTTCCATCCCGCTCCTCCACCCAAACCCCTTTTAGTCCTTCCATCCTGCTCCTCCACCCAAACCCCTTTTAGTCCTTCCATCCCGCTCCTCCACCCAAACCCCTTTTAGTCCTTCTATCCTTCCACTCCTCCACCCAAACCCCTTTTAATCCTTCCATCCCGTTTCTCCACCCAAAGCCCTTTTAATCCTTCCATCCCGTTTCTGCACCCACACCTCTTTCAGTCCTTCCATCCCGCTCCTCCACCCAAACCCCTTTTAGTCCTTCTATCCTTCCACTCCTCCACCCAAACCCCTTTTAATCCTTCCATCCCGTTTCTCCACCCAAACCCATTTCAGTCCTTTCACCCCCCTCCTCCACCCGACCCCCGTTTGGTCCTTCCACCCCAGTCCTCCACCCGAACCCCGTTTGGTCCTTCCATCCCCCTCCTCCACCTGAACCCCGTTCGGTCCTTCCATCCCCCTCCTCCACCTGACCCGTTCGGTCCTTCCACCCCCCTCTTCCCATATGTGTGCATCCTCATGCAATATTAACCAGTGTGGATGGATGGTCATAAAGACTCCTGAGTTCTGCCATTGTAAATTATAAATCACTATTGATTTTCTGTGCTTCCTTCGCACCAGCAGTGCCGCACGCTCATTGTGGGACACGGAGGGTAGAGAGCACTTTATTAGATTAGGCCAAAGCTCACTATCTGATAGACACAGAGAGGTAGAGCCCAGACACACTCACACACACACACGCACACACACACCCATACACACACTCTCACACACACACACACACACACACACAGAGGAAAGCCTCAACACACACTCACACACACAGAGGGGCAGTTGAAAAGGTATACTAGTCAGGTCAGGACAAAGAGACAGTGCAGTCTGTTGATCCACAGAGGAAAGATGATATACACATCTATATATGTCTGCTCCCTGAACACACACACACTCTAGCACTACACACACACACGATACGCACAGTCAATCAATCAAATGTATCTTATAAAGCCCCCTTTTTTTGCCTTCTAAAACGCCACAGAAACACACACGGGCACACACACACATACACACACACACACACACACCTCCTCTATCTCTGAAATCCAGTGTGTATCCTCTCCTCTTTCCTCCTAAGCCCCCTTCAAAAGGCGGTGACGGGTCTTAAGAAGAAAAGACCTTGGCTGAGAGCCCCTTTCATGCTACCCTCTGCCTCATTAGGGCATGCTTTGCAGCCTCCAACCCTCTTAATTCAATTAATTTCCCCTCAAAGGAAGCTCAACTTCACCAGCTAATTCCTTTATGATATCACCACCGAGGGACGACAAGGATGCCATAGCCACAGGTTCTGGCCCAGTTGGAACGTCTCCATAACCCCCCCCCCCCACACACACACACACACACACACCCAACAACGTGTTAATCAATATTTGAGGACGGTTTGGGTAAGGCTTGAGACCTTGTCGAGTGGGGTTTTGAAGTGAATCTAATAGGCTCTGTCACCATGGAAGAGCCTCCACACACATCCCATCATTATGACAGTTAATCCAGCAGCCGCTCTCCTCTTCCATTTCATCCCGGTCCGATCCGCGGGGGCACCAACCTCGCTCGGGAGGCTTTCAAATGTTTACTGTACGGCCGCAAGACTTCTTTTTACATTCACCACCCGGCCGTGCGTGTGTGTGTGAGTGTGTGTGTGTGATTCATGCTGCAGTGGCCCCTGTCTGGCTCACCTCTCATGGTGCCGCTTAGCCACTCGTCTTCATTAGGGCCTCACAGCTATTCTAACAGCCTCTCTTGTCTGACAAGGGAGACGTATCCTGTTACCCACAGCACAGAAAGTGCTGGCAGTGGCACTTTGGCGCCGGAGAGGAACACAGGACTCAATCATTGCCCTCACAATGCAGCAAACACGAGGGCTGGGCACTGAGACGCTTCTGACCAGTGTCTTCGTGAACCACTCCGTCCCTCTGAGCCTCCCACAGATACGGTTCTCCCGCCGCTTTCTGTCTCGCTACCTCCACTCGGCGGAAAAGAATACAGTGGGAGAAGGGGCGGGAAAGACGAGGAGAAAAGAGGTGAGGCGAGGTGAAAAGAGGAGAAGACTTATCATGGAGGACTCAAAGCTTCCAGTCAAGCACTTCAAATGATTCTTAGAGAGGAGAGGAAATTGAGTAAACCTTCTAGGGTGGAATGGATAAGTCAATTTTACAAAGAGAACACTTTCCCTTCCTCCTCCCCTCCTCCTCCTTTCAATCCCCCCTCCCAACCTTCCCCTCTTCCCTCTCTCTTAACTCTCTCCTATTTCTCTTCAGGCCAATCACAACGTGTTTAATTCTCCTATAGAAATGCTAATGGTCTCCAGGATTCCAAATCATTTTTTCATTGTCCACGCCTGGATTCTTTTTTAATAGACAGAGTCAACGCCAAGTCTCTTTGTCCCACTAAATAAGAGATCTAAAAAGTGCTGACAAGGAACTGTTCCTGGCTGTACAGTTGGACGGGAATGGGTGAGGCCTTTCTAATCACATGCCAAACCTGGCCTGCGTTAATATTACACATAGGAGAGTCCATTTGACCCAACACTGCACCGACATGTGACCATAACCTGTAACTAGTAGTGGAGTACCTCGTTCATATCTGTGATCTAATGTCTCTGCAGACCTGTAAAAGCCACATTTGAGTCTCCACTCCTACCCTGCGAGCGAGGAGGCAGGATCATAAGCCGTAGCGCGTTGGCTGTGTCTCCTCATCGGGAGACACAGGTAGCGAGTAGAAGAACATAATTATTCATTCGCATGCAACATCACATTCTCCATCAACCACTGTGCTTCAGAGGTACTCTTCACAAGGGGCGAGATTGGGGCGGTGGGGGGTTTACAACCCAACGTGTGGACAGCCAGGGGCAAACGAGACAAACTGACCATCTGGTATTTCGATCCGCTCTATGCTCCAGATTCTCTGGGCCAGTGTAAGAGCCGGAGTTGACAGGGCACCTTTCTGGGTTCCAGCCCGCCCCTGTACTCAGCCCTGTGGTTCTATCCCTGGCTCGGCCTCACCACCTAGCGAAAGCGGGGGCATTGCGGCCTCACCACCTAGCGACAGCGGGGGCATTGTGATGATGACAGCGGGGGCAGAGTTCCAGGGAGCCCTACTGAGCCCTAGTTCCAGCGTGGACGCCCGGTACACAACAACTAGCCCCGTCCACATCACACCCTGGAACAACAGCAACGCCTCACTGGCTCGCACGCTCACCCCTCTGTCCGCTCCAAACTCCGGTCGGTTCATGTTCTTCAGTGTCACGAGTCACGAATGATGTAGTCCTGCTTAGCGCTGTTAGCATGGAACGCCACAGTCGTCGGGGCTGAATTCCCACAGGCAACAACAGCTAACACGTATTGCTAACAGTGTCTGCTAACCCTAACTACTTTTATATATATATATGAAATATATAAACTTCATATGAATATGAACGCAATGCAGCTTGGCAGAGAAAGAAAGAATGGAAGAAAAGCTCCATGAGTCAATTTAGGTCAATTTTTCAAACGAACACAGTCCATGGGGTGCTACACTAAAGCAGTCATTGATTTAGGGTGAATGCTTGTGTCCCACAGCCAGCGCTGTAAAGCCCTCAGCAACTCCAGGCCCAGTTCGTACGTCCAAAGACAAAGCAGCACAAGGGCCTTTGTTGCCGAGCGAGTCCAAGCGGTGCTTAAGTAAAAGCAGGGGTCCGGAGGAACATAATGCTTGGCAGAAGTCTGACATGTTTGTCATCTGCAAACTATTCTTCGTGGAGCCAAGAAAACAAACATCTCAGAACTGCAATTTAACTGTGCGCCATTAGTGAGGGCAAGTGAGGAAACAACCGAACGAGAGAAGGAGATGGAGAGAGAGATGGAGAGAGAAAGAAATTGAGAAGAAAAAAGACAGAGATGAGAGAGAAACAGTGAGACCAAACTGTTATTTAAACCCGTCCGCCGCAAACTTGCACAATAAATAAAGCCATTGTTGTTTTGTCTCCAGCCCAAATGCAAGTGCACAGAGACTACAGAACCCAGGCTGGAGAGGATAGGCGTGTTTGTTTGTGGTGAACCGAGACAGACACAAAAAGAATGAGAAAGAGGAGACATAGAGGGAGGAAGAGAGGGAAAGAGAGAGGGAGGAGGAGAGGGTAAAAGAGAGGGAGAGAGAAGGAGAAAGAGGGAGAGAGAAGGAGAAAGAGAGGGAGATTAATGTGAAAGAGCGGTAGAGAGAGGGTGAAAGACTGAGAAAGACAGGGAGCAAAAGAAGGAGAGAGAGAGGGAGAGAGAGGGAGAAAGAGAGGTAGAGGGAGGGAGAAAGGGAAGGAGAAAGAGAGGTAGAGAGATGGAAGAAGAAAGAGAGGTAGAGAGAGGGAGAAAGCTTAAAAGAGAGGGAGAAAGAGCCAAAAAAGATAAGACAATCTTTTTTTGTTTAGACTGGAATGAATATCAGAGTGATTTGTAGTAAGACTCTGAGGAATATCAGGAGGATTTCTGCTTAGACTCTGAGGAATATAAAGAAGATTTATTTTTAGACACTGAGGAATATCAGGGGACGATTTCTCTTCAGACTGAGGAATATCTGGGTGATTTCTACGTTGACTCTGAGGAATATCTGGGTGATTTCTACCTGACTCTGAGGAATATCTGGGTGATTTCTACGTTGACTCTGAGGAATATCTGGGTGATTTCTACGTTGACTCTGAGGAATATCTGGGTGATTTCTACGTTGACTCTGAGGAATATCTGGGTGATTTCTACGTTGACTCTG
Organism: Novumbra hubbsi; assembly: GCA_016801125.1. Taxonomy (NCBI): domain Eukaryota; kingdom Metazoa; phylum Chordata; class Actinopteri; order Esociformes; family Umbridae; genus Novumbra; species Novumbra hubbsi. The sequence continues at coordinate 5,184 of JACXGK010003098.1, read as the reverse complement.
GGGAATAT
>JACXGK010003097.1:31578-47932 GCA_016801125.1 Novumbra hubbsi | reverse complement strand
CGATAGAGCCTTGGGTGCCCCAGGACACTACACCGCTGAGGCAGTAGGCGATAGAGCCTTGGGTGCCCCAGGACACTACACCGCTGAGGCAGTAGGCGATAGAGCCTTGGGTGCCCCAGGACACTACACCGCTGAGGCAGTAGGCGATAGAGCCTTGGGTGCCCCAGGACACTACACCGCTGAGGCAGTAGGCGATAGAGCCTTGGGTGCCCCAGGACACTACACCCCTGAGGCAGTAGGCGAAAGAGCCTTGGGTGCTGAGCCTCCTTCTACAAAATGCAATAAATGTTTTGAATTATGGATTTCATGTTAATATAATCTGCATAACATGCATAGTCAGGTTAATTTATATATGAAGGCAGCTGCATGTTTGGTTTAAGGGTTATTATTGTTCATTAAGTATACAATATGTGGACAATTTCACAGCTTTCCTACACCGACAAAAAATATTTCTCCAGGAAGGATTACATTGGATATGGTACAAGCATTCTCAAACCCGGCTCTCACTTTATTCCATGCAGAGCAATTGGAAATTGACAACCCTCAAGCCTTGAAGTAATCTAGAAGTAATCTTGTTTTGATCCAACTCCAAGGCCAGACAGTAGCTACACAAGGAAGCGTTGCTCATCTGAATATTGCATCTGATATGAGCTCTTGAAAAAGTGGCCTTGGAATTATTCATTTAAGTGCTAGAAGCCTAGTCCAAAAGTTAGATTTTATTGAAATACGGGTTTTACAATTACATGCTGACATATGGATTATATCTGAATCCAGGCTCATTGTCTCTGTCCAAGACTTCGATGTTCTGTTAGAAAGGTACCATATTGACAGAGCAGACCGAGTGGGTAGAAATTGAGGTACTGACATGTATGCTAAATGCCCCCTAGATGTCACTGTCCATCTCAATTGCTATTAATGCTAGTGGCTGTTTAATGCCCAACCTCAGATCCGGTATCTGCTTCATGCAAATTGTTTGAGTTAATGTCTAATTATATTATAACTCTGAATTGTTGATTATAGGCAATCTCAATCTGGACTGGCTGACCAGCATCGCTTAAACTAAAAACATTTGTAATAAACTGAATCTTACTCAACTAGTAACCACCGCCCTATTGCATATACCAGAAACCTGACCCACGTATCATTTTAAAGAGAAAGTATAAACACTTCATAGAGCAAGACAAGAATGTCAACGACTGGCAATCACAGGCTCTGATCAGTCGTTACACATGGGTTAATTTGTTGACTATGGATAAACTCAACTGTAAAAAAAAAAGATGGAAATGTTTTATTATTGTAAAGAAGGCGATCCTTAACTCAACAAATAACAGAATTGTGTAATCTAAGACATAAATATTGGTTCAATTACTTGGCTCTGTCATTGTTTGGTGGAATTACATACTTTTAGATGGATGGAAATTCTGCAAAATTTTTCAGGATTACCAGAAAAACCATATTAAATATAGGTTTGTTTTATCATACATATTGTAATAAAACTCTTAAAACTTAACGTATTTCATAAATTTTGTACCTACATTTGATTTGGTAATAACATGTAAAGAGACATGAAACTTTTCTTATTGACTAACACTGTAAGCAACCATTTGTGTAACATATTTATTCAGATGAATTTACTGCACTGTTAGGGAAGGAGATGAGAACATTTCCATAGAAACTGGACATGTGTGGGAATGTGACGACCACATGTTTTGGACTTTTCCCAGCCTGGGATACATAGTTGTAATGAGTGATTTGTTAATGGCTCAGGATGCTCAGGAAGGTTTGCATGTTAGATATTGCTATACTGGAATGACAAAACAAATATTGCAATTTTTTTATAGTGGAAAACTAAAATGTTTCTATCATCTGTTTAAAGGAATATTTTAGATCAAATAGAATGTTTTTATATTAAAGAACTATCTAAATGTTGTATTTGTCTTACCCAAAAGGACACATGATATTGCTAGTTGCCCAAAAAGACATGGTGAGGAAGATCGGAGTGGACAGGAAAGGTTGTAGGGTTTAAGCATAGCCTGTAGGTAGGGAGGTGAAGTTACCTTCACTGCACCATTGGCTTGAATTTGGGAAGGTTGAACAGAAGACGGTCTTCTATGAGATCTTCTTTTGATACAATATTATGTCACATGACATATCAAAATGCATTACGATCCAAACTCGATCCATTAGAGAAATCCCAATTTGGAGTAAAAATTCTTACTGTCATAAAAATTTTAATAAGCTTAGTATTATCACAATATTTGTAGGCATCATTGAAACATCAATGCAATTATGACCAAGTCGATTTTCAATATTTGTTCGATTTTTGACGTATTTTTGTAGTCAGATTTTTAGATGGGACAGTTACCCGGAATTACATTTTGGGACTATTATGCTTGCCTTCTGGGGGGGGCGTTATACTCAGAGATATAAAGCATTGTTGGGACTTGTAGTTTTGTCTGACGTTCAAATAGGTGTACCATTTTACATGAGACTAGTTTGGAAATGTCAAGCAACACATTAGCCATGGTGGTGTTTTGTGAAGCAGCAGCTTTCTTAACAAAAAGGACAAATGATAAAATGAGGTTAGAAGGACTTATTATGCATCAGAAATATTGTACAAAAGCAGTATGATGACATACTTAATTTTATAAAGTGTTTGTTAATCAATTAACAAGAAAGATAACCGTAGCTGTGTATATAAATGTATCAGCTAGCTTGCAACCGAAAATTCTTATTAAATGCACAAAACGTATGTGAAATTACAAAAGTGTTGATTGGTCAGCAGATGGTGGTGTTAGGTAGTGTCTGTAGACCAAAGAAATTACTTGTTTCTCCTTTTTCTTCCCTCCATTTACTAAGCTACTGTTTGTATACCAAATTCTGTTAGCTTACCAAAAAAGCTATTTGTATATATGTAAAACCACAGATAATGAAATAAACAAATATACATATGTAATGTATTTACAGTACATTTCTGTCTTCCTACCTTTTGTTTGGTAAAATTCTTTAAAGTATTCATTGTATGCATTGGGGGATGCTCCAACAAGGAATTTTCTATGGTATAATTGATACTTTAAAACAGTAAGTAAATTAAATAATATAGTAAAAACATAACACAATAAACAGGAAGTGTGCAAGACATGTAGTTGCATAATAATAATAGTGCAGTGTGCAATGTGCAAGATAGCAGCCCAGTAGTCCAAAGTGCATAATGCATTAAGTATGGTTAGGGGGCAGATGGGGTCAGTGTGAGTGGGGGTCACCTGGCCTTGTTTCATGAGTCCACATCCGATAGGTAGAAACTGTTCTTGTGGGGTAAGGTATTGGTCCTTATCGACCGTAGCCTCCTGCCAGAAAGGAGTGCCTGAAACAGTTTGCGTCTAGGGTGGAAGGGGTCAGCCACAATCTTTCCTGAGCGCCTCAGGGTCCTGGTGGTGTACAGGTCCTCGAGGGACGGCAGATTGCAGCCAATCACCTTCTCAGCAGATCGAAAGATATGCTGCAGCCTGCAGTCAGCAAACCAGAGGGTGATGGAGGAGGTGAGAATCCACATAAGTTATTAAACAAAAAAATTTAAAAAACAATAGATGCTGTGATAGGTTTCCCTGCGATAACATGACACAATTAGTAATAGCAAATTTAACAAGAGATAATCCTCCAAAAACAAGACATTCCTCAAAGAATAAAATTTGCATCAAAAAGTGCACCCATTACATTTCTATTCAGCCTACCTGTTGTAGTACACTATGTTTTTTTCAATAAAACCAACTTCATGTCAACATATGTTTTTAGATTTATTGACACAATTTCACAAATATTCTATTAGAAGCTTCTCAAACAATGTAATATATTCATCCTTCTTCTAGTTAAGGTTTTTCAGAATCCACAATATAAAGGACACCATTCAACTATAAAGGATGACCCCCTGAGAGGTCAAAAGGTCACGATAGTGACGGACGGATTTTAAATCCTTTATAGCACTCCACCAGCATCTTGTCATTGTCTCACAACTGTTCTCTGTGATCCGAACACCCCTAATTTTGATTTATCTCTCCATAACATGTTTTCCCAATCTTCCACTGTCTAGCGTCTCTGTTATTTTGCCCATCTTAATCTTTTCTTTTTATTGGTCAGTCTAAAATGTGGCTTTTATGACTGCATAAGTGCAAACTAACTCTGAATAAAGGACAACAGGTAGAATGTGATGCCATTACTGATGGGCCCCACACATCCAATCCATTCATCGTCTTTCTAGGAGTTGTACATGTAACTGTCATGGAGTCTATGAAAAGACCTATGGACCATAGGGGCAACTGGAACATACCATACAAGGGTATTATGTTAAATGTGTTAACTTTGTAATTAATGGAGAACATGTAAGACCTAAAGAAGATCAACATCTTGGAATAAAACATGTTTCCCCCTAACTTCCGGTGTTAAAATGTGGTTCATGGATCAAAAGCGAACAGAATCTAACGTTGTGTACCTCTAAGCAAGCAAGCAGTGTAATCTAAATCTAAATCTAAATGCAGTACTATAACATAGCATAGAAAAATACATATCCAATATACTGAAATTGGCATTCTATATGCATACCGAATACCTACACAATCTTCATTATAAAAAAACTAACTTTACATTGCTGGATTTTTTGGATAGTTGGTTTTCATTTAAACAGTTTTTGCTGCAATTCACCTGACTTCCACATGAAGAACACATTCTATGTATCGATCATTTATGCCTTGAAAGAGCTTTTAAGTCATTGACTAGGCTATGGTCAATGATTGCCTATCAAAGACTATTTGAGATGGATGAGGGACGGGGGCATTTGGTCATGTTTAGATATAAAATGAGAGTTATGTTTATTTGAAGAAATCAAAACTCAGCCATTCAAAATCTGTCAACTTTGTTTTATGGTGTATATTACAGTCATGGGTGCCATGTTTTGATCAAAAGTACAAAGAAGGCAAAACACGTATGCTAGGGTCATATAATGTTCTTGGATGAGTAGGCCTGGCATGCTGTCCCATGGCACTCTTCTTAAATAAATATCAATGGCCAACATGAGAAGATGCATTGTAAACACATAACCAGAGACCAATACTCCCACCAAGTGGCACAAATTTGAACAATAAAAAGCCATAGTATCCTAATCATGATACCTCTTCAACACTAGTTCTTACATTTAGTATATTAGGGGACAGGCTGGTACTATTACAAGATTGCTTACATCTGTCAACCTCTGTCAACACATTTTTTGATCAAAAAGACGTTACAAGTGCGGTCTTGAGCCTTACAACCGCTAGATAGCATTGAAAGTTATGTGAACACATGGCTAATTCTCAGTATTTATTAAATGTTACACTATACAGAATAATTTAAAACTATTAGACATCACTGTAGTTACAAGCAAAGCCAAGTCGGATATAACTACAATTTAAACGTTTTATAGTACATTAGTGTATGTGTTGTACACGTTAAATTGTAAAACAAGGCAAATTAATTGTGGCATAACCCAAGATCATTATCCAGTTTACCTTGACATTGTTCATACCACAAAATCGAGACAGCCGACCAATATTAAGCTTTGTTAACACAACAGAAACATGTTTAGGGAAGAGAAACTATTAAAAACAAACAGAACTGAATCAGGAAATGGGCTAAATTTAAACTTCTGTTAAACATTGCTCCCTAATCTCTCTTTACATGTGTAATAAAGCAGCCTGACTATGAACAACCAGTATGTTGCCGTTTCACAATGTCAATTTCGAAATGCTTGATGCTTCCACAAAAAGTGCTGACATAAAGGGAAAACTTAACTTGAACTAAGATGGTGTTTTGACAGTGAAGTACAATTAATATCTATACCCTAACATAAGGCACAAAATTATTCATATAGTAAATCTAAGTTAGTCTGGATAGGAGTTTCTCCTAGATAACAAAAAATGTTAGGAAGTCTAATGAATAGACATTAAAAAATACATATATATATATAAAATGAACATAGTGGCCTTTTTATTTGCACTGCCATTCTGTAAAGTTGTACAAATACACATTTGTGATGCGGATATTTAGCTAAATTCTATGCTTTTAATGTTTAAAAAAATGCTGTGAGGTTCCATGCAAAGGAAGTCATGCAAATTCTGTTTACATGTTCAAAGCATAGCATAGGTCAAGTTGACCATGATTTGTTCTTTGATAGGCAGGTTTGCATTGACCAAAGTTTATTTGTAAACAGAAATGTAACTAAAATGGGAAAGTCAGTTGTTGGAAAACGTTCTAAATATCAAATGAATGTCTATACATTCAACAGGGGTGGTTTTTTTTTTTTCTTCATAAATTATGGATTCCAGAAAAATTTATGATTGGAAGATTTTATATAGGCTCATGAGTTATGCGTTTAAAATTTAAATTTGATGCTTAGAACAATTAATTCTGTTAATTGAATAGTGACCAAAATATTTTTTAAACAACTACTTTTCAGTGGCAGAAGATGTGACGATAACAGACAGCATAGATGCAGAAAAAACAAGAACTAAATAAAAACTATTAAAAAAATTCCATTTTGATACAAATAATTGCACAAACTAATTTCAGTGACTAAATACTTGCACATAAAACACAAACCAATATGGGGAATTAGATGACTGACTTGACTACAGACACGATTTTGATGTTACTGCTTTTTATCTTCTGTGGCAATTAGAAGATATGTAACAGCAAAGCCTGCATGTGTTGTTGTTATATTGTTGGTTTATCTACTGGATTTGTCAGGGTCATATTTGTTGCAATAGATTTTACTGGTGTTTCCGTTTGCAAGTTGGCTACCCAACAAAGCAGCTGATAATGATTTACTCACCCATAGCTTAACCTGTATGTTTACTGTATGCTAAAATATTAATCAATAAAATAAGTAAGCAATACATTTGATTTGAATACTAAAATGGAAGGGCATTATGTTGAATATATTTGATTGCAATAATATGACTAAATCATTATTCATATATGATACTGTGACCTAAAACGACTAAAAACGTGATTTTTTTTGTCTGGTGCCAAAAATAACACTGGTGTAAATTACTGCTTGAAACACCTACTGCTTGCAATTTAGACCTTCCAAATAAATGTAATTTAGAATCAAATAAATTATTGACTTTAAATATTTGTTTGAATTGCTTTTTGTATCAATTAAAGGTTTGACAACAAAATGGTTTGAAATCTCTAGGTCTCTATAACTAGAAGTTACCATAACACAGACCACACAGATAAGTACAGGTATATTCATCCATACAGAGATTTGCCATTATTGCAAATAAACAAAATGGATATGGGAAACATTTCATTTAACTTTCTGCATTGTTATAGTTCTACCCAAAATAATGAATGTTTATTATAGTTTTTCTCCCCTCCCCCCAATCACACTGCTAACTCAACCAAAAAGCATTATTTGGTACACAGACAGTTGGAGAATGCATTGTCCGGCCAACAACCATGATTGAACTTGCTGGCGCCTGACATACCACAACAAGACCCTAGAGCTCGGTTTAAAATCTACCCATCAACCCCTAACGGTGCTGAGCCAACTTGCACCATCATGTCTGTGACCACCCAGGATTTTGGTCCGCAATGACACAGCTGACCAAAATGTTATACATGTTATTATACTTTTATCGTGTGATGTCATATTGTCCAGCTGATTTCAATCTACACAGGTCAGTTGGGAATCCTACCAAATGAGAGTAACACTTGGCTGCAGTATTGGATTAATTTAACTATCAATAGATCATGGGAAACCGCACGTATTTTCTAGTGATTGTTACAAAGTACTTTACACACAGCAATTGATAAAAAAAATAAGGGGTTTTAAAAAACTAGCGCCGGTTTGCCTAGGTATAAACCCTACGGAAAACATTCCACTATGTTTCTTTGTTCTAGTCTTTTCATCACCGCAAACATTTTTGAATTGTAAAATGAAAGCCTATCATACTAACCTTGAATGTGTCAGAAAGAAAACTGAATAAAAACCAATAAAAATAGTTGTCACCCTGAAATAATAACATGATTCTTCAGACACGGATGTCTCACCTGTATCAATCCTGTCAGAATGTGAACACATTTATTGTGGCTGCCTCCCTGAGTCAACTTCACCACTCCACCAAGCCTAATAGTCCCATGATTCATATGAGCCACTACCATTTTCCTACTAGTAGCTGCAGTTGTTGGCGTCCTCTCAGCCCAGGAAAGTGAGGCCTGCCATGACACTAAAACCCAAAAGGATGAAGAAAACCTTGAGCAGCTGGTTCTCTGGGGAGTTTAGCTCATGAGGCAGGATCTCCATAAAGGTAATGTAAACAAATGTTCCGGCTGCCAGCCCCTCCAAGATCGCCTGGATTAGAATGCCAGAAGTCAGCTGGGCCTCGGTCACCCCAATGCCCAATGCAATGCCCAGTGGAGACATCATGGCAAAGACACCCACATAGGCTGCCACCCATACAGGTGGGACGGTACTTTGCACCAGCTTTACAGAGAGGCTAAACACGATGATGCTCTTGTGGACCACGATGGCGATGCAGATCTCCATTACCTAGATGAGGCCAAGAGAAAATAAGATTGAATTCTTGTTATTCTTCCTTTCTATTTCAATATCTACAGTCAAATGAAAAAATGAATTTTAGACATGTTAATATTTGATCTTCTTTCAAACAATATCTATGGAGAAAGGTGTAGTAATTGAACGAAAAACAATGCCATTTTAAACATGATATAATCTATTTAACAAACAATTTACAAAGATGCCATTTCCTACTGAGGAAAAGTTAGGACACCCTATGACCTAATAGCTGGTATTGCCCCCTTTTGCTAGAATTACCTTAATAAGATTTATTAAGATGCTGTGGGGTGATTTGAAACGTGCTGTACACGCACAAAAAAACACAAACATCACACAGCTTAAAACATTCTGCATGGAGGACTGGGGAAATCTTCCCAGTCGATGTCAGAGACTGGTAGACTGGTAGTTATAGGAAATGTCTTATTGGGGTATAGGGTGTCCTAACTTTTCCTCAGTAGGATATTGCATTTTTGTAAATCTTTTGTGAAATAAATTGTTTCTGGTTCAATTACATCACCTTTATCTATAGATATTGTTTGAAAGAAGATCAAATATTGTTATGTACACATTTCTTAATAAATTACTAAATATTTAATGGGATGTCCTATGTTTTTCACATGACTATATGTAAGATTCAACACATTCTAGAGGCTCTAGATTCTCTCAGCTTGACCATACGCAAAAAAATACTTTAATTAAGGTTAAATTGTTGTAATATATAAAAATGTCATAGATGTCTCTACCCTTTGCTTCAATGATTTTTAAGCAAGCTGTGATGAACCTGCTTAGATAAGGACCCAAGTTGTTTTGTTCTACAGTGAGCATGGTTCCAGAGGTAAACAAAATCTCCAAGGAACACATTCAAAGAATTGCAGAAGTTACTAGAATCTTGGCCTCAGCAATTTTCCAAAACTAAAAATAGAAGGAATTTGAATGCCAACAAGCTTATTCAATGTCTTACCAGCAGAACATCTCAAAATCTCTGCTTAACATAATCAGCAACAGATTCTAACATGCACTTGCATGTTATAAATGTCACCAGCACCTGAAATTATGCATCAAAGTACATTGTCGTGTGACATGTCAATATGTTTTTTTTTTAAGGCATACTTGATGTGCACACTTGCAAAGAATGCAGGGACCAAACCAACCAGCCTGTAAAAAAAAAATACTAAAACCAAAAAGAGATTTAACAGTATTATTAAAAATAATGTTAAATTGTGAGATTTTGGCATTGAATTTGAAAATATGGTCTATTGGTTAAGGATAGTGATCATATGCAGCCATGTATTATCACATAGTTATTTGTCTCCCTTTTTAACTCATAATGACAACAGTAATAATCCAAATGTTGTGATAAAAAGTTTACATACCCTTGAATGTTTGGCCTTGTTACAGACACACAAGTTAAAATTACAATTAAAGGTTCATTTCCCACAACAGCGGCTTTTTAAATTTCAATTATTGTCTGTGTATAATTAGTCAATGAGTTTGTCAGCTCTCACGTGGACGCACTGAAAAAACTAGATACTGAGGCATGGGAAGCAGAAAATAACTGCCTAAAGACCTGCGTAACAAGGTAATTGAACTTTATAAAGGAAAGAAAGTAAAGGATATAAAAAGATATCCAAAGCCTTATAAATGCCAGTCAGTTCAATCCCTTATTAAGACCTGGATAATTTCGGGATCTCTTAATACCAAGCCAAATTCAGGTAGACCAAGAAAGATTTCAGCCACAATTGCCAGAAGAATTGTTCGGGATACAAAGAAAAACCCACAGGCAACCTACAGGGAACACAATACAACGATACTTGAACAGAAATGAGCTGCAAGGTCAAGTTGCCAGAAAAAAGCCTTTGCCGTGCCAATCCCACAATATACCCGATATGCACACTGTTTTTGGAGTGACAAAACAAATAGAGCTTTATGGTCACAACCATAAGCGCTATGTTTGGAGAAGGGTCAACAAGGCCTATAGTGAAAATAATACCATCCCCACTGTGAAGCATGGTGGTGGCCCACTGATGTTGAGTTGATGTATGTTTCGCTGACATTTTGCAGTGCTACACTTTGTAGTTACAGTTGTGCTTAAAAGTTTGCATACCCTGGCAGAAATTGTGACATTTTGGCATTGATTTTGAAAATATGGCTCACTGATGTTTTGGGGGTGTGTGAGGGAATCTTGTGAAAATTGATGGCAAGATGAATGCTGCATGTTTTCAGAAAATACTGGCAGACATTTCGCATTCTTCTGCACGAAACCTGGGCATGGGACACTCTTGGACTTTCCAGCACGACAATGACCCAATGGCAAACACAGTCTTCGGTCCTTATTATTAAATCGAGCCACTCTTGGGAGATCTCAAATGTGCGGTTCATACAAGACGACCAAAGACTTTACATGACCTGGAGGCATTTTGCCCAGTCTTGCATGCTGTCATTGATGCTAAAGGAGGCAATACACAGTATTAAGTACGAAGGGTAGGCAGACTTTTGAACAGGGGTCATTTCATTTTGTTTTTGTTTTGTTTTATGATTGTTCCATTCTGTTATGACCTACAGTTGAATATGAATCACATAAGAAATGAAATAAATGTGTTTTTGCCTACTTACTCATGTTTTCTTTAAGCTAATCTTGAGCGGTAGCATTGAAACACAACAACCATCAATGACAACTGCCTTATAAATAATTTGTTTTAGTATTATTAAAATGACATGAAAGCTTGCACATTTTTATCAACAGTTAATCACAGTGACAAATCCATTAAGTAATTATGTAACCACTATGATAAAAAAGATACACATAAATCATAAATAACTAGATAAATCAGTTAAACTGAGTTTGTGCTTGCTTGGTGGTGTTTCTGCAACTATAATGTGCATGCATCGTGCTGTCCAATACATTTGGTAAACAGGGGAAAGGGTCTACAGAACCACAACCAATGGATTGGCAAGCATATCTATAGATTATATAAAAATAAATGTGGTGATGAAAAATGGTCCACTGAGTGCATTTCATGGTGATCAAAGTGAGAATGAAAGCAAGAAGGACTGCATATATGTAACTTTTAGCACTAAAAGCAAGCAGAAAAACATTCACTGAATGAGCTGACATTAATTAACCTACCTTTGAGTCTGTAGTCTGAAGCCCAATCGCCAGACCCTCAAATACAGAATGGAGGGAAAGCGAAAGGAAGAGCATGAAAGACCGAAAGGAGGAGTGGGCCTGGAGGTCCACATGAACATGGTGGGCACTACCCTCCAAGTCGGCAGACCTCCCATGCCCGTGCCCGTGCCCATGCCCATTGCCCTGCATCAGCGGTGATCTCTCCTGGTCGGACCCTTGCTGGGCATCGTGTTTGCAGTTCAAAACTATCCTCTCCACTATAAGCACAGTAAAGAAGCCTGCTGCCATGATGAACTCCGGAAGGGGAAAGTTGGTCTATTTGAGATACAAAATGATAATATGTAAATATGGACGGAAAAACAAGAGAAAAATAATAACATATAATCATTATTTTTAAATAAAAGGAGTGGGGATATAGATCCAAAATTATCTTTAAAAAACATGAGAATTAAATATAGTACAAATACTAATGTGCGCTCATAGCAAGCAAATGTTCCTGTGTATAAACAATCTACTAATACAACAGTTACACAGTAGAAATAATGTTGTATTGTGTCATTTTGTAATTATTTTAACTACTGGTTTGTGTCTAAGATAATAAATACTTTTTTGCATTTTACAGCGGTTATTGGTTAGGGCATTAATAGCAGTTGTCATGTTGGTTATGATCTGGATACACTTACGTCCACACTCCGCGCAGCTAGCTCAGTATTTATGTCTGTCAGGTAATCTGGAATGATGTCCAGCAGACAGGCAGCTAGGAAGACACCTCCAGCAAAACAGCTGATGAAACTGAGTACCATCTGATGGGCTACTGTAACACATACATTGTAAAATTTTCAGTGAATAAATGTATTTACTCCATGTTGGAATACAGCTGTAACATAACAAAATTTGGAAAAAGTGAAGCGCTGTGAATACATTCCTGATGCACTGTATACACATTAACGTAAATACATGTACACACCAAATCAGCCAATATGACCACTGACAGGTGAATAATACTGATAATCTCGTCACCATGGCAGCGGTCAGCGGGTGGGATATATTAGGCAGCAAGTGAACATTTTGTCCTCAAAGTTGATGTGTTAGAAGCAGAAGAAAATGGACAAGCATTAGCATCTGAGCGACTTTGACAAGGGCCAAATTGAGATGGCTAGACTTCTGGGTCAGATCATGTCCAAAACGACAGCTCTTGTGGGGTGTTTCTGGTCTGCAGTGGTTAGTACCAAAAGTGGTGCAAGGAAAGAAAAGCGGTGAATCAGGGTCATGGGCGGTCAAAAACTCAAGCAAAAGAGCAAAGTGTGGCCGAATCCAAAAGACAAGCTAATGCTCAAATTGCTATAAAAACAAGTCCCTTTATGTTGCCACTCCAGTGCCACTGTAGTCACTTTTATGTGCACTAAAACAGGTCACATTGATTCACAATTGCTTATGCTTCCAAACTGAACAGATGAGATATCCCTGAAGTTTAACTGACTTGATGTAATACTGTGATAATTAAGTGTTCCCTTAATCTTTTTGAGCAGCGTCTATGTGCACTTTGAATCTCTGTATGCAAGGGACAAGGCCGAAAACCAATAAGAGATGGCTATGATCTTCAAGACCTCAGGTGGCAATGCATTAAAAACAGACACGATTCTGTACTGAAAATCAATATATGGGCTCAGGAACACTTCTGAAAACTATTGTCTGTGAACACCGTACGTCGTTGCATTTACAAATGCAAGTTAACACTCAACCATGCCAAGTAGTGCATAAAAAAACAAGACCACATTCTCTGGGCCCAAGCTTATTTAAGATGGACTGCGGGAAAGTGGAGAACTGCCCAGTAGTTTAAAAAATTAAAATGTTTATTTATTTTGGGGAATCATGGGTGCCACATCCTCCGGACCCAATTAGAGAGACAATCCGGCTTGTTATATGTGAGCACAGTAGAAAGGCCTACACCCATAACAGTATAATAAAAAACAGGTTTTGCCATCCAGATAATGTATTTTTCAGCGAATGCCTTTCTTATTTCGACAAGACAATGTCAAACCACATTGTGCATGTATACAACAGCAAGGCTCCGTAGTAAGAGTAAGGGTGCTAAACTGGTTGGCCTTCCGTCCAGACCTGTCACCTATTGAAAATATTTGGTGCATTATGGTACTAAAAATACATCAATGGAGATCCCAAACTGTTGACCAGCTGAAATGAGAAAACATTTCACTTTCAAAATTGGTATCCACAATTCCAAAAGCACAGGGTATTTTTTAAAGCAGAGGTGATTGAGAAAAGTGGTAAACATGCCCTTGCCCTAACTTTTTTTAAATGTGTTTTCAATTTTGAATTTTCAAATTCATGTATTTTTCTCCATTTTCAGCTTGTAATATGCTGTCTTTGTACTATTTACTATATGTGCTATTTAAATACAGGGATAAACAAATTACACATCATTGCATTCTGTTTCTATTTGCATTTTATGCAGTGTCCCAACATTTTTGGAAATTGCTTCATATATTTTTTTATAATGTTCTATACTGATTTTAAAAAAACATTTTCATCAGTGTTGTGTTTGATCAATATAATTGCACTTTACTTTAACAATATTTGAGAAAATCTAACCCTGACAGTATCATTAGAAAAGTAGAACTGTGAAAGTGTTTTAGATTGAGCACAGCAGTGTACAATAACTTGTTCAAACAGATTCAGATGACACCTCAGAAACCATGCGTGTCATATTGTGACAAAATTGGGTTTATTTAAATTATTGTATAGTTTGGGGAAAGAACTGAGGTGTTCTGGTCCTTGTGTGTTTGGTTATGTGCATTGCGAGCAGGGTTTTGACTAAATTAGCCCCGTTTTCGAAATCGTATAATTGTACAAATCTGTAACTCTAAAGTACGTAAGCAGTCAGGGGTTGTTGAATCTACGTAGTCTAACCTGAACGCTCTAATGATCTGACGTTAACCTGGTTACGGTAATGGAACAAACCTGAGCTGGGAGGGGGAAAGAAAACACGAATTGTGGTGAGCTATGTGAAATATAATATTAAGCTCCCTCCTAACTGTTAACACATACAAGTTGCAGGTAGCCGTGAGCATGACATGCTCTGTTCAAACACGCAATTTGCGGGAGATAACGTGTCGGTATTAGAGCCTGAATGGAGCGAAATGCACTTTTGCTGTTATATGTCTAGTGCAAGTTATTGAGATACAGTAAATGAGGTGTTGCAATCGCCATGATGATCGTTACTTTTTTCTGTTCTTGCAAATGTTTTTCTAAATTGTGTTACGTGTGCAATTATCCTTTGGTACATCTGGTACTACCAAACGTGTTGAAAATTAACATCAGAGCTGTTGGGACAGAATATGAACAAATATGAATCGAGGTATCGATTTTCGCGACATCCTTAGTTCCGGGGTTGAGTCGATGTTCACTAAAATGTGACGTAAAAGGTTATCTCAGTCAGATGACTCTATCTTTCGCTTTCCGTCTGTCCTGTACCTTTGTGAGAATCAATGAGTCCTTATCTAAATAAATCTATACAGTAAATGTGATTATCTATAACTATTGCTCATATGATTTTATTCAAGTTATTGGAGAACATCATTGTAAGTAACACACAGCAGTGAGTCTTTTTATCAAAACAAAACAAATCTATCGTTGATACATTTGACTTTCCTTACAGATTTGTGCAGCATATGTTGAAGATTATGAAACATTAATGATTGAATAACATTTGGTTGACATTTACATTCATGTTTCCTAGTTGGTATAAACAAAGATTACCACACAAGCCCACAACAAACAGGTAACTGTAGTTGGCAAATAAATTAACAAATATTGATCAGTTTCGAAGGCATTGCGACAAAGCTTGCATAGGATATTCAACATATCTCGAGTGTGGAATCACATACTATATAGGTACGCGGATGCGTGTTTTTTGTAGACAATTACAGTATGAATTATAGAATTTAACCATAGAAGTAAAACTCACCGGTTCCACTAGTTTCTCTGAACCACCTCATGCGAGCAGGAATAAATCCGAAAAAAAGGGTTAGGAGCAGCAAACCTAGGAGCGCACCTATCTTCACCTGTAACAGGTAGTCCATGTCGACTTGTTATCGAACAGTTATTAAATCTAAATGACTTAAAAACTGACTTTTTTGCGTGCACCTTTTTCTGGTAAATAGCGATTAAAACCAACCATCCGTGATACGATCGGGTTTGCGTTGCACTTAAAAACGATATGCAATACGATGGCTACTGGAACACGCATATGCCTGTTACATTTAGATTTCATGTGCAAGTTACCGTTAGTGACTTGTTTACATTGTAATTCTTCGTCTTCTTCCTTTTGTTAGCCACGCCTACTATCTACTTTTAAGAATACAGTGCGATTTTCTCTATAGGATTCCATAGAAAAGAAAAGGTCGAAATTGTCTGAGATCCCTCTGAAAAGCACATGATCACTCCTGACTCGAATCTTGTGACCACAGTGTTTTTAATCAATGGGGCCAGTATTTAATCAATGGTGTCATTCCGAGTCTTTAACGAGCCAACTAGTTCCATTGGCTCATTATAGAATCGTTAATATGCCCCCCCCCCCCCCCCCCCCCCCCCCCCCT
>JACXGK010003097.1:0-31478 GCA_016801125.1 Novumbra hubbsi | reverse complement strand
CAGGGCCGGTAACGACGACACAGATTAAGACTATCCTAGGAATTAAAAGCAAACTGAAGGGAGTTTTCTGCTGAAGTTGCTTTTTTAATTCCTGTGGTTGATGGGAACTGAATACACTTGTGACAAAATGTGGATGTTAGACACTGTAAAAAGACAATTTAGTTTGTTTTAGCTAGGCTCAGCATATAGCTAGCTCGCTAAAATAAAACATTGTCTTATTAGCGCAGTTAATTTCTTGTTAAATTGATACATGAATATATTCTATGTATAATGTTTTTTTTGTTTGAATGAACAACACGTTATCAAGGACAAATTAATATCTAACTAAGTAAGGACAAACGTTAACTGGCTAGCAAATGTTAGCCAATCTGGCTAGCGAATGTTAGCTAAAACCTTTAACTATCTGGCTATTTTACTAAAGAATTATTAACTGAATATTTATCCTCATGTATTACATGCTGTTTTCATGAGGCTAATGGTGTTTTAACACTGCCATTAGCCACACTGACATTAGCTAGGTAGAGACCATATGGAGCTAAAAGTCGAGTATTACAGACAAACACGTTGCTCACTGGTGCATTAAGCACAGCACATGAAATCGCCATAGACAAACACTGGCTGTACAATGGGTAGTATGGCAGAGCTCAGTGACTTAAAATGCAGCACTGTCATAGGATGCCACCTTTGCCACAAGTCAGTTTGTGAAACCTCTGCCGTATTAGATCTGCTCCGGTCAAATGTAAGTGAAATAATTGTACAAAAGTGTCTAGGAGAAACAACTGCCCAACCACAGAGTGGTAGATCCTGTTTATTTAGCCGCAGAGTACTGAAGCATGTAGGGCATAAAAATGTTATAATTTTTTGCATAGTTGTTTCCAAAGCCAAGAGGCTGTACGCAAGCCTCACATCAACATGCACAATGCTAAGCATGGGCTGCAGTGGTGTAAAGCATGCTGTAACTAAAGCAGTCGAAACATGTTCTCTGGAGAGGAGGAATCACGCTTTACCGCCTGGCAGTCAGTCTGATGGACGAATCTGGGTATGGTAGGTTCCAGGAGAACGCAACCTACTGGAATGCCTACTGTAGAGTTTGCTGGAGGAGAGATAATGTGATGGGTACGTAGTGAAAGGATGAACCGAGGCGCAGACGTTGTATACTGGTTGTTTATTTTAAAGGCCAGTCAAAATCTATCAATCAAATGTATTTATAAAGCTCTTTTTACATCAGCATTTGTCATAAAGTGCATTAACAAAACACCCAGCCTAAAACCCTAGTGAGAATGCAACAACAGGATTGAAGCATGGTGGCTAGGAAAAACTCCCTATGGTGGCCGGATTGTAGGAAGAAACCCAGAGAGGAACCAGGCTCAATTGGGTGACCTCTTCTGGCTCTGCTGGGTGATGTTTAAGAATACAATTAATATTTAATAATTTCACATGGGCTGTTTCCAGAGTCTATAAAGAATGACCAGATTTGCAGAACAGGGACAGTCCAGGGTGGGTTGATTTGGGGGTCAGCAGGGTGGCAGCTGGAATCGTCAGGATTGTCTGGATCTAGGTTGGGAGGCGGGTCAGCAGAGTGGCAGCTGGAATCATCAGGTATTGGCTTGTTCTGCAGCAAAACCAGGAGGGCTCGGGAGAAGGTCTTCTGGGCCTGGTACTACACAGGTGTAGGTCGAGACCTCACATCCTTCTAAGTTGAACCACAACAGGAGACAAGGAAAGTTGTTAAAGATGTTGTTAAACATTCCTTAGAGTTATGGAGGAGAACTAGCCCTGCTCCCCCAGCAAAATAATATAGCAGCATAATTTTTTTTGTCTGAGACAGGGTGGTCCAGTGACACTGTGGCCCTATCCAAGGGAGGCCCCGGACAGGACCCGACAGGCAAGAAATCAATCCACCCACATTGCCAGGCATCAGCCAAAGGGACATTGACTAACCGCAACCACCCTATGTGAGGGCCGAGTATTGCCAGCAGAGTTCATTTCAATTGCTCAAGGGACGTAAAGGACAGACAGCAGCAAGCCAGTGACTCCGCCCTCATTGGGCATTGGAGAGCAGGTATCCCAGTGGAGATGAGAGCCCACCTGGCAAGACAGCAAGGGTGGACAGTAATCAAGCCATTCCGGTCACCTTCATATTCCTGGGCCAGGCTACACTAGTCATAGACCACGCTGAAAATATGCATCTTTAGTAGACACTTGAAAAGTGTACAGAGTCTGCATTTCTAACCCTAATTGGCAGATTATGGCAGATTGGCTCCACAGTAGCAGAGCTCTATGAGAGAAAGCCCTGCCTCCAGCTGTTTGTTTCAAATTCTAGGTACGACGAGAAGGCCTGCATCTTGCGATCTTATGTTATGTGTAGGTATGTATGGCTGGATCGTTTCAGAGAGATATGTAGGAGCAGGTCCATGTATTGCTTTATAGGTCAACAGTAAAACCTTACAATCAGCCCTAGCCTTAACTGACAGCCAATGTAGAGAGGCTAGTACTGGAGTAATGTGCTCAAATTTTTTGTTCTAGTTAAAATTTGAGCAGCCGTATTCAACACTAAGTGAAGTTTATTTATTCATTTATTAGGGTAACGGGAGATTAGAGCATTGCAATAATCTAGTCTGTAAGTAACAAAAGCATTGATTCGTTTTTGTGCATCAGTTTTATATAGAACATTTCGTGTTTTAACAATGTTCCAAAAATGAAATTAAGCAGCTCTTGAGATCTGTGTTCATCAAAAAAGAGGTCATGGTCGAGGGTTCTAAAGTTAGCATTTCTGTTTTTTCTGAATTTAAAAGCAAAAATTTATTTGTCATCCATTTCCTAATATCTGAGACGCATGCTTCCAAAGTAGCTATTTTTGGGGCTTCTCCATGCTTCATCGAGATATATAGCTTCATCAGCATAGTAGGTAGGTTCCTGATGACATCACCCGGTGGCAGCATATATAGTGAAAACAGTAATGGCCCCAAAACTGAGCCTTGAGGAACACCAAAACATACCTTTGATTTGTCAGAGGACGTCCCATCTATACATACGATTTGATATCTTTCAGATAAATAAGATTTAAATCAGGCTAAAACATCCGCGTAGCCCAACATGGGTATCCAATCTCTCCAAGAGAAACGAGTGATCAATAGTGTCAGAAGCAGCACTAAGATCAATAAGCAAGAGGACAGATGCGGAACCTTTGTGCAGTCTCAGTGCTATGATGGGGTCTAAAACCGGATTGAAGCATTTCACAAATGTTATTTGTATTTAAAAAGGCATTAAGCTACTAAGATTTATTAGAGGAAGGGGAGGTTCGATATTGGCCTATAATTCTTTATTAAATCTAGATTTACATTTTTTATTTCTGCAATTTTTTATGAGTTTGGTATGCTTCCAGAGGACGGGGGAGCAATTTATAATGTTCAACATTGGCTGACCTAGCACTGGGAGTAGCTCCTTAATTAATTTTGTTGGAATCCAGTCTAATTGACAATTTGTGGGTTTAGAACTTGTTGCTAATTAGTGAACGTGTCAAGTGATATAGGATAAAAAAATTAAAGTGTCTCCATTAGGTCTCCAGGTCTCCAGGTCAGGGGAGTTCTGTGCATTCTTAGGACTGGTAAATGTTTGAAGACTAGGCCTACTGGAACAGTCAGTTATTTGTGTTCTAATGGTGATGATCTTTTCATCACAAAAGGTAGAGAATTCATTACTGCTGAAGTGAAGACCCGCTTCATTTGAACGCTTCTTATTCGTTAACTTAGAAACGGTATAAAAGAGACATTTGTGATTGTTTTTGTTCACCTCAATCGGGTTTGAAAAATAAAATAATGGAGCAGATGTGAGTGGTTTTCTGTATTGTACTGTACTGTCTATCCAAGCTAATCTAAATACTTGGTAAAGCGCCACTTTTACTCCAACTTTCTGGAGGATTGCTTGTATGCTCTAGTATTGTTCGTGTACCAGGGAGCAAGTTTCATGTTGCATATTTCTTTTGTTTTTAGTGGTGCAACCCTATCTAAAGTACTGCACAGTGTTTAGTTTAAGTCCTCAATTTGACCATTTACATATTTATTTGCTCTGTCATCAATGAGGGAAACTGAAAGAATAGTTAGAAATCTATTTGTAGTCTGAGAATTTATATTACGGCTGGTCATTTTTTGGGGTGCAATTGGGTTTTTTAATTTAACAGTAAATGTGATTGGATTAATTAATTAATGGATCCACAACATACATTTCTTGTGACAGGACTAAGTCTAAGGTATGATTGTGGCAATGCGTTGAACCTGAGGCGTTGAATGAGTTGGACAAAACCCATTGAATCAATTACGGCTTCAAAAGCTTTTTAAGAGGGTTATTGGACTTTTCCTTATGAATATTAAAATCACCAAAAATGTGAATTATCTGCCATGATCAGGTTCGACAAAAATTCGGGAAACTCACTAAGGAACCCTGTGTAAGGCCCAGGGGGCCTGTAAATAGTAGCTATGAAGAGCAATGTATCAGCCTGGCTCACTTTCAAGTAAAACCTCAAAGGAACAAAAATCAGCTATGTGTTTATGAGTACATTTATATTTTGTGTTTTAAATGTTAGCAACACCCCCCCTTTTCAGGATGCGCAGGGGATATTATCACTAGTGTAGCCAGGAGGGCAGGCCTCATTTAGGGCAATAAATTCATCAGGCTTTAGCCAGGTTTCACACAGGCCAATTGTGGTCAGTGATTAATTCATTTACTGCAATTGCCTTAGAAGCAAGGGATCTTATATTAAGGAGTCCCATTTTAAGATGGAATGATTTTCATTCATGACGAGATGGAGGAAAGCATAATAAGGTTGCTATTGTTTGCACTACCATGTTTTACTTTTCTTGGTCTGGAATGAGTCATCGTCTCAATAGGCAAAACTAAGCTAACTGCTCTGGCTATGCTATCGACAGACTCCCCTATGCTAGTAGGCTGGCTAACAGCCAGTGACCTGCACCCTATCTTATGGTGAGGCTATAAGAGTCTCCTGTCAAAGAGTACCACTCTAGCTAAAAAAGACAGCCAGTTATCTACTATTCGACCTCCTGCGAGGGTCAGAACTTCGTTTTTAGCCAGCGATTGAGTTTGCAAGTCTGACGTAAAGGGGCCTGTAGTTGTTTTTATTGAGGAGCAGTAAAAGTAAAAAACTAAGTCAGATGGCAGGGTGTCGAGACAACATGTGGACGCTTTAAGATGACGAGCAGTTTTATCAAGGGTTTTTTGATAAACTGTATTAAAAACCGACATAATAACTCAGTTATGTGTTGGTGGTTTTAGTGATGGTACAGTGTCATTGTTTGACTGTGTTGTTCTGATGCTCAGTCTAATACTTTTGATTTTTTCACCAAAGTAACATGCCAATTCATTACATTTAACTGTAGACACATGTTCTGATGCTGTCTGACTTAGGGGGTTTGTAAGCTTGTCAAACATAGCAAATAGCGTTTGGGTATTGTTGATATTGTTGTTTATCATTCCCGATAAGTGTTGCTGCCTAGCCTTGCGTAACTCATAATTGAAGCTGCAAAGGCTTTGTTGATGGAGGTCATAGTCTATTTGAAGTTTAGTTTTTCTCCACTTACGTTCCGTTTTCCTACATTCTCTTTTCAGGTCAGTTATAACCTTGTTTCTCCAAGGTGCTTTTTGTTTGCTCTGAGTTTTCTGTACCTTTATTGGTACTACTTGATCCATGACATTCAATATTTTGGCGTTAAAGTCATCCAGGAGTTCATCAACTGACTCTGCATTTAATGTTGGCAAGATAGCTATGGCCTCCATAAACTGTGCAGAGACATTGTCAGTGTAGCAGACAATTAGTATCGCTGATGCATTAATAAAAGTAACCGGCAACCGGCAAATAGTAACAGCAACTACAATAGTGTTTTCCCACTGAAATGCTGAACCACTAATAACCAACAGTAGCAATAACAAAAGTGTTTTACAAGTGAACTGCTGAAATAATAATAATAATAACCAATGGTAACATTAAAAATAGTATTTTACTAGCAATTTTCTGAAACATTTATAATAATGAACTGTTACCAAAACAATAGTGTTTTACAGCAGTTTTTATACTATACTATATAGTATACTGCTGAAACACTAATGATAATTTAAGCTGTGTGCAGCATTTTTACATGGAGTTTTACATGGAGTTTGATTGTTATTGTTACAGGTGGTACCACACATGTTTTGAATGAATAATTTATACCAGCAGATATACATCTTTATCTATAATGTTTCAGCAAACATACTGACATTTATAATTTCTATTTGTTTTCATTGAATCACTAACATATGTAAAATATAGTTAACATACATTCACAATAGCAGTTCAGATTTGTACAGTTTGTAATAGTTTTTGGTCTATTGAAATGCATTGAAGACAGTATTCATTTATGCATTGTACAACAAATAAACATATTTTATGACTTTAGACAACAGAATATGCAAAGAGTGACTTCAATTTGAGTCAATTAGCTGAAAGATTTAAATGTCCAGTAGATGGCATAACAACTGTGCAGAACAGCAGACAATAGCTGTAACATTTCGGTATACCTCATACAATTAAAACCCTTCAAGGTCTAAGGCCTTCTTGACCTTTAAGGCCTTTTGACCTCTCAGGAGGTCATCCTATAGAGTAGAATTATGTCTTTTATATTGTGGATTCTCAAAACCCTTAACTAGAAGAAGGATGAAGAGATATCATTGTTTGAGAAGACTCCATGAGTATATTGTTGAAAATGTGTGAAGAGTATATAAAACATATGTTGACATGTAGTTGTTTTTATTGAGGAGCACATAGTATACTCCAACAAGTAGGACCTTTTATTTCACATTTGGACATCCCTAGGGGTTCAAAACAACTATAAGTTGTTTATTATTTGGAAATATAACATAATTTACAGAAAACCTGCATTATTTCTTTTCAAAAACTGTAAAATATCAACCAAAACTGTCAATTTTGGGTCCCTATATTAGTGTGATGGAACATTTTATAAAAAAATCCGAGATCAGATTAGATCTGATCAGATCAGGTTTTTAATGAATTCATGAACTACAGTGTTTTTGTGGTAGAGATTTGGAAGGCTTCTACTTTATAGAAATAAACAACACATCATTCTTTTCGGAAGACTGTCCCCTACAACGTGAACAAACCGTAGGCTTCCATCTTTAAGTAGTCTGGAGAAATGAGATATATTTTCTACGCAATTCTGCGTCAACCAAGCTTTTTGATTTGCTATTTTCATGCAAATCAATTAGTGGATGAATACCCTTTGGTACATAACCATTTGCAGAACAAAATATGTAAGAATTCCGTGTGTATTGTGAATTTATTTTATCACAGTGAGGTTGCTATGACAGGGTGAAGCGAGTGTTGCAGTTGTGATGCTTTAAATGCTATCTTTCTTTCAGCAGAAGTTCTATCATCTGTTGCCTTTGTAACGTTATTCAGCCCATAGACATGTGTGAATACAATGTTTAATAACTCCAGAAAAAGGGCACCCCATGAAATATTTAGTTATTTTTTTAAGAAATATGGAAATATGTTCTTTCGAACAATATTTATATATAAAGGTGATGCAATTGAACCAAAAACTGTCCTGGTCTTTGTCTTGGTGCTCTCTGGCAAACTTTATTCTTGCCCTGATGTGTTTGCCCTGACAGCAAGGGTTTACTCCTTACACACCTCCCATGCAAGTACAACTTGTGCAGTCTCATCCTTATGGTTTATGCATGTACTTTGATATCAACTGTGGCAAGGGCTCCATGTAGGTCCCAAGATTTTAGGATTGTTGGAGGTGTCTTTTAAGCATCTAGTCATCTGCCCATGGGCTGAACTTGCTAGGAAAGCCTAACCTGGATATGTTTGAAGTTGTTCTCCACAATTATTTTCCTGTGGATAGTGGAATGGCTAAGGAATGGCTTAAAAAGAAAGAAATTGAGATCTTAGTCCTAGATCTTAGTCCTTGAGATGCTGTGGTGTGATTTGAAATGGGCAGTGCATGCAAGATACCACTCAAACAACATGAACAAATTCTGCATGGAGTGGGATAAACGTTCTCTCGATCGATGAGACTGGTAGACAGTTATAGGAAACATCTTTATTGAGGTTATTTAAGCCAAAGAGGGCAATACCAGTTATTAGGGCATAAGGTGTCCTAACTTTTTCCTCAGTAGGAAATGGCATCTTTGTAAATCTTTTGTTAAATAATAATAATGATATCATGGGTAAATTTCATTGTTTTTGGTTCAATTACATCACATTTATTTATAGATATTGTTTGAAAGAGGACTGAATAATGTCCATATTTCTTTCAAAAAAACGAAATGTTTAAAGTAACCACCCTTTCCCTTGATGGCAGTTTTGCAAACTCTTTGCATTATCGCAACAAGCTTCATGAGGTAGTCACTGGAATGTGTTTAAATTAACAGGTGTACCTTGTTCAAAGTTAATTTCTGTAATTTCTTCAGTCGGTTGCTGAAGGCCCTCCACACCCTGGATATGAACTGGGAGCCCTGGTCTGAGACGATTTCTTCCGGGATACCGTAGAGACAGAACATGTGCTGGAACATGCATTCTGTCAACTCCATGGCATTAGGTAGATTAGGTAATGGTATAAGACGTCTTAGAGAAGCGATCTATGATGATGAGGATAGTGGTAAATCACAGGAGGGTGGTTGAACTGGTGGGATAAGGCCACAGCCTTTTTCTTGCCTGGTAGATGTGTAACGGTGCAGAAACAAGTAAATAATAATAATATATTTCATTTGGGTATGCCGTTCAAGACACTTAAGGACATCATACATGAGGAATGGGCCTAAAAACAATAATGTTCAATACTTGAAGACATAAGATTAGTGCATTAAAACATTTAGTGTATTAAACCATTTAAATCAGATATAAGAGAACAAGAAAAAAAGAGAGATAATAAGGGGAGGGAAGGATGCTAACCGGATATGAATCCTGTGTCAAAAGTTTTAAAAGGTTGGGAAGAGGATAAAATAATGACTGTGTTGGGACCAAAGAGCAGTTAAGAGCTAGAGGTTATATATAACTTGAAAGAGGTGTGTTTTGAACAGTTCTTTGAATGTGTTGATTTTGTCTGCATGGCCAAATTGTTGTGAGTAGTGAGATCGAGAGCCTTGGTGCCGAGCAGCTGAAGGCCCAGGCACCTATTGAGGAGAGACAGAATATTGCTGTAGTCTTGGTGGGAAGTGACGAAGGCATGGATGACAAAGGCATGGATGAGAGGTCCAGGGTGCCACCAAGGTTTTTTACCGTTGTTGACTGGGGGACCAGTACACCACTTATGGCAGTGCTGGGTTTGTTCTGTTTGGAGAGGGTCGATTTGGAGCCGATGAGCATGGCCTCTGTTGTGTTGCTGTTAAGTTTGAGGACGTTCATGCTTATCCAACTCCAGATGTCTTGAAGGCAGTTGATAAGGGAAATGGGTGTACAGGGTTTTGGAGGGAGTTTGGTGGAATGGTAGAGCTGGATGTCATCAGGAGAGCAATGAAATGGAACATTGTGGTGTCTCATGATCATACCCGGAGGAAGCAGGGAAATGGTAAAGAGTAATGGACCTAGCACCAAGCCCTGGAGTACACAATGTAATATATATGTACATGCTGATTTGTGAGTTTTTACTTGGACAAATTGTAAGAGGAAATGTAAGAGGAAAACCTGAGAAAATGCAACACCCGTAACATCAACATCAAACAGACGTTCCTTGAGGATTGAATAGGAAATTGTATTGAAGGCTGTTCTAAGGTCAAGGAGGACGAGGATAGAGAGTAGGCCTGAGATACCCTTGCAGGGGTATTGAGGGGGGATAATTGTTGCTCTATATTTTGGATTTTTGCATTGAAGTTGATAAAAAATGCTCAGTTTGGGGGAGGGGTTGTCAGGGTTGTCAAGTAAATGTTTGACTGTGGAAAGAGGACTTTTGAGTTTTGTCAAAGTTAATTATGTGAGAGTAGTAAGATGTTTTGGCAGATGAGAGGGCTATTTTAATATTTAACAGGTGTTCTTTGTATTCTTGAAAGTTTCTTGTCCTAATTTGTTTGTAGGCTTGCTCGAGGCGCCTTTTCAAGGGCTTTTGAGCCCTTTTGAGCTCAATCAAAAGACGGGGTGTTCCAGGGGGCTGTGTCAGTGAAGGAAACTATCTAGGTTTTCAGGGGAGCAAGGATGTCCAGGTAGGTGGACAGGCAGTCATTGTAATATATAGTGCAGCAAAGGGAACTGCACCTCCCTACCTGCAGGCTATGCTTTAACTTTACAACCCTTCTCATCTACTCCGATCTGCTTCGTCATGTCTTTTGGACACCCAACCCTCAAGAGTGGGCAGCTTCCGCTCAGCCAAGGCAAAAAACTCTTCTCTGTCTTGGCACCACAATAGTGGAACAAACTTTCTCTTGAAGCCAGGACAGCAGAGTCCGTGCCAGTCTTTCGAAAGCGGCTGAAAACGTACCTCTTTAATGAGTATCTTCATTAACTTGTGTACACTCCCTCACACACCACTGACTTTGCCAACTAATGGCTTTGGTGAAAGTAAGCAAACTTACTATGATTGTCAGATGTTGGTTTCCAAGACACCATACTGAAGTCGCTCTGGATAAGAGTGTCCGCTAAATTACTAAACAAATGTCATACATATTTAAATTTGAGCTTGTCATGGAGCAGTATAGCACCTACTCGTCCAGTAGAGCGAGGTTTGCTGAAGTAAGAGTAACCAGATGGGATTGTTTGTTTGTGATGATAAAACTTATTCGAATGTTGCCGAATTTCCAGCCTTTTGTCCGTGATAAACAAATTTAATACTAGGGCTTTGTTAGAGAGATACCAGATATTGAAAAGTGCAATTAAAACATAAACAAATAAAACGTAATATTTACAAAGGTTGATGCCAGGTGGAGAACCTTATTCCTAATTGCAACTTGGCTATTAAGAGGGACAGGACATTGGCTAGACCAGAAATAAGGGATGATAGAAGGATTACTTTTTGCAACATTTTGACGAGAGCCACGGTAAATAGGGCTCAGTGAGCCTGTCGAGAATTCAGTCGTTTAGCTCTACATAGATATTCCAAATTGCAGAGGTCAGTGAGGACCAGAAATGCCCCCCTCAAACTAGTGATGACATTCTTCAAGACTTGAGGGCAAGGAGCTCATTATGTGCAACATCAGAATTTCCCTTAGAGAGTGACAGTTTCTTTGAAAAGAAGGCACAGGCATATTGTTTAGGAGGTGCTTCCACCTGTTGACAGTCCCCACTCCTACCTCTGACTTTGTGTGACAATTCAATGAGAAATAGTGTATAGGGCTCAAGGATGGTTTGGAATTGTGAATACTTAGGTGGGCTGGCTGTGGGTATGGCTGAGTCCTTAAACAAGGTGGCTCTACATTGTTGAAAACAAACCGGGGACCAGAAGAAGTATTTACCCTTTCTCAACGGTATTCACCAGGGTTGTGGTCGATCTTGATTTTACACTGCATTAGGAAACTAAGACATTTTCCAGGGAAGTCCTATTGGGCGTGCTGATAAAAGAGGGAGCAATTGAGGCTACGATAACTTGGGTGGAAGGTGCTGAAATAGGTTTGCGGAGTATCTGACATATTTTGTCTAGGCGTTCCTTCTGTAGATTAGACGCTGTTGCAGTTCAGCTGAATTCATTGTTGTCTGGTGAGGTATTATTTTAATGGATGCACTAAAGGCAGAGTTGTGGATTCACAGGCAGAGAGCAGTTTATTTCAGCACCAACAAGGACAAAATGGAAGATAACTTGATCAGAGGACAGGCAGAGGTCATACACAAGTATCTAACACATGAGGAGAAGAACAGAAAGGCTAGGCAGGTATTAATGTGAAGGTAGGCAGAAGGAGGCCTTAAACAGGGTCAAGGTAACGATAAAAGAGGGCAAATCTGAAATCACAAAACTCAAGGGTAGAAGATGAAATGTAAACATAGGTAGACTGAGAAGAATATAAAGATTTGCTAGGATGTCAACATGCTTAGTGTGTCCTTTATAGTGAACCATACCTCACAAACAGTGGTGAACTAAGGGAGAACTAGAAAGTAAGATGTAATCGGAGACAGGGGCCTAGAATTCTGGTGATTGGGATCTAGTGTGTTAGTGACATTCAGGAGAGGGAGATTGCATGTGTGTGTGCGTGTATGAGAGATTGTGTAAGGTACATTCAGGAGAGGAAGGCTGTGTGTGTAAGTGAAAGTTTTACAGGAGTAGGACATGGTGTCTAACTGGACCTTAAACAGTGGTTGCTGCATGTTATTCTGATGTGCCTGTCTGGTGAACCACATTCAAATTGGGACTTAAATAAGTAAGGGGACCAAAGCAGTAGATAAGTAAGTTAATTCTACTGATTTGTGTCTTGCTTCTTGCTAAAACAACAGTGTGAATCGACTGCTTATTTTGGCTAGGTTTAGCAATTTGCACAGTCAACGTGAGTGTATTGCATTAAAGCCAGTGGAGTGGGTGGGTTAAATTGCAAGCTATATGTGTATAGCCCTATAAAAACTATTTGTGACAAAAATCAGAGAATAAAGAGAGATATTGGAACAAGGCCAATATTGGATGACGTGGTCTTCTCAGTACCCAAACGCTAACAGAGTATTTTTAAAAGAAGAGGTGATGCAACACAGTGGTGTTGTCATAACGTTTTTAAAGGTGTTGCTGGCATCAAATTGAAAATGGGCATGTATTTTGCCAAAAAACAATAACATTTATCAGTTTCAACATTTGCTAATGTTGGGGTTGTTAATTAAGTTTGATCAAGTTGATAACCAATAAGGATTTTTTTTCCACTGCCAGTTTGACTTAGGGTGCCATATTTCACTAATAAGGGTGCCTATATTAGTTTAGAGCACTGTAGTTAGTTTTTTTGCAAATGTTAATTGCTAAATTCATTAAAAATGAATAGCTGAGCCTCTCTCTAACCACTGGATCAGTATTTTCTTCTGGTAAATAATGTAACGTTATTGTTTGTTGGTATGTTATATAAGGGAGTTAAACACAAAAATGATGTTTACCATTGAGATCTGCTTGTAGTTACTTATGGGTGTAAGTCATCTTCAGTGTCCTTCCTGTCTAGGTGTTGCCCACTTCATTAATAAATGTTTGCAATGCTGCACTGGACATTCTGAGGGATGACAGCTAGGTTCCTTGGCTGTCCGACCCCTATGGAGCCAAATAATACAAAATGCTTAGTGTCCATATAATTATGGACACTTTAGGCAATGCAAGGTTAGTGAGATGGCAGCCTTCGTAAGACCAGATGGTGAAGTAGTATGAATAATGCAAGGATGTCTACATTCAGACAGGACCTGGTTGATCCGAGGTCAGCTGAAAGACACAGCTGGCTGCTGAATGTTAAAGGATAAGTTATGCGGTTCTAGAAGGTGAAGTGTGATTATTGGAACTATGGCCTAAACATTTCTCTTGTTGGAAAGTTTTAAGTACAACAGATAAAATACATTAATAAAGAAAACATTAATCTGTCTGAATATGGAAGTGACTGTAATTCACAAATGTCTACAGAAATGATGCAGTTGATCTGTCATCATACAATGGGGTGCATGAGATAACTAACAACAATAGGACCTATTCATATCAACAAGGTTGATAAAAACAGCACCAAATGTATTTGAAATGTGTTGCTGGAATCAATTTTAATCGGAGAAACAGGGGTATTTAACCAGTGAACCCTAGGGGTCCATGGAGTACCGGTAACTGCAAAAAAGGATCTTTCAAATGTTTTTATTAAAATAATGATTGAACAACATTTTATAGCAAACAATTTCAGTTCACTTTAGGATGCGAGAAATGTGTATAATAAATATATTAAGCAGTGTATAATGAACTAGTTATTATATATTGAAGGATATGAGTTAAACAAGTGCCCCCTATGACAAGTGCCCCCTATCCTGACAAGTGACAAGCATAACACCCACACAACAGGATGCTGCCGCAGCCATGCTTTAATGTAGGCATGCTGTTTTTTGACTGAAAAGATGTATTGAGTTTTCATCAGAAGTATGGTTTTGTAGAAAAATGTTGGTCTGTTCTGACAGCCATCGCAATCTAAAATCAGCTTTTTGACAAAACTCAAACAAGACTGGTAGAACCACCTTTTGCTTGAAATACAGCCTCCTTGAATACATAACTACCACTTTCACCTTTCTTCTCTTTCAGTCACTGTACAGTTGCTTTGGCTGTGTTTTTGGGTCATAATCATGTTGAAACCTGAACAATCTTCCTGGCAGAAGGCTGCAGATTTCTGCTCAAGAATCTGTCTGTACTTTGCACAGTCCCTGCTTGAGAGAAACACCCACACAACCGGATGCTGCCCTGGTCATGCTTTAATGTAGGCATAGCGTTTTTGGGGTGGAAAAATGTATCAGGTTTTCATCAGACGTATTATTTTGACTTTAGGCCAAAATAATTTCCGGTCACCCTACTGGAGAACTTGTGATGTTGTGGTCACATGCACGCATTGACCAATCTTTTCCGTAAAGGCTTGAAGCTCTTTAAGAGTTGTTAATAGCCTCTCTGATCAGTTTCCTCTTTCTGTTCATCCAGTTTGGAGGGACAGTATGATCTATGCAAAGCCAGGGTGGTGCCATACACCTTCCACATCTTAGTATTGGTCTATGGATGAACAAAGCCTTTAAATCCCCTTCCATGTGCTTTTTCTTAACTTTATTGCGTAGATCTTTCAAAATTACCTTTCCACTCATAGTGGATTCTATGCTTTGAATTGCACTACTAAGCAGTGGAGTACTCTATGAACAGCTGCTTTTATTCGGTACTAATTAAAGTCACTACGATGAATCACAGATGGAAGCCAATCAGCTTGATTTGTCTATTGCAAGGTTGTTAGTTATAGCTCAGCAAGTTTGCAGTTGCAATTCTTTTAAGTTTATAGTGTTCAAATTCAAACAGATATTTTTCTGTTTTAATATTAATTCATTTCATTCAAAATTAATATTTCATGTAAAACAAAATGACAATGATATTGTGGATTACTTTTGGCAAATAAAGTTGGAAAAAGTCTGATGTTATGTATTTTCATTTCAGGCAACAGAAGGTGAACATTTAGAAGAGGGTGGTGAGTTTATATACCAACTGTAAAAGTTGATTGGCTTTCATTTGCAAGGGTTAAGAGTTTGAGACAGAAATAGCAATGTAACCAGCTGGGCTGTGGACAGCACCAGCTGGAGGCAGTGTCAAAGTTACGGAGGAGGCAGTGTCAAAAGCAGTGTATCCCAATGGATAGGGGGGAGCCAACCAGACAGAGACAGCAATCCAGTGCCATGCCATTTCCCTTCACACCCTTAGGCCAGACTGAACTTAATCATCACTGCGTTTGATTAAAACATGAGTTTTTAGTAGACTTAAACATTGAGACAGTTAAGAGTCTGCTTCTTTAACATTTATCAGACCATCCCACAGAAGTCTGTGGAATACCTAAAGTAATACATTCAATAAATATATTATTTCAAGTGGAACATTATTATGAAATATTTTTTATAATGCCCCCTTTTAAAATTATGGTATGCTATTTCATAATAATTAATTGCATTTCCCAAAGTCTTTTTGTCATTTAATAAAATCATAGCCTTTTTCCTAAAATATTGTGACCTATTTCATAACTGTATTTTATAGTTTCATGACATGTTTCATCATTTCATGTTGAATTTCATCATTTAATGCCATATGTCAAAGCGTATTTCATTATCACAAGGGATATGTCAATTAACACTAGGAGAGCAGATGTTGCGGAGAATAACAAAAAAGCTGTAAATATTAATATAATTATATTTTATTAATATAAAATATTAAAGCTGTGTGGTTGACATAAAAAAATGTTGCAGTCATTTTTATATCATTATCCTTGTAGTAGGATTAGTGTGTCCAAAACCGTACCCAAGCACATGTTCATTGGTCAATTGCGGTCATGTTTTTTTGCCACAATGGCCTGGCTTATATTGAGTTTGAAGACATTAGTCAATAGATGCTATAGGAGTATAATTTTTCAAATTTTCTAAATGTCAGGGAGGAGTTAATGGGGGCCAATATCAATTATGATCCCATTTGAGGAGGTGGACTAATCTACCTCTTTTCAGAGCTCTAACTCAAATGGGGTTGAGCGTGGTGAGCTTGCAAACATGTAAAAGCTCAATAGCGCCCCTGTGTGGTTGACCTAAAATTGCTTGCCATAATCTTTTCTTATCATCTTTGTCTACATATTGACAAGTAGAATTTTAATGCTTTTATCCTTGTAGTAGTAGTGTGCGTTTATGTTCAAAATCACGTCAATAGCGGCCATGTATTTTGCCACACTTGCCTTCCGCTCTAAAACATCGGATGGACCATGGTGGTCTCCAATCCAAGTACTAAACAGGGAGTGTCCTAACTAAATGTTTCACTCCTGTTTGTCTATATTCATTAAGATATTATTTTACGTAATTCAAATAAAAAAGTAACACCTTCCTATATTCTAGATACATTACACATCAAGTGAAATATTTGTTTCAGTCCTGATGATTATGGCTTACAGCGCATAGAAATAGAAAATCCAGTATCTCAAAATACTCAAATAAAAAATGTATAATACAGAATTGTCGACCTTAGAAGAGCTCTAAACAACTAATTAACTCAAAACACCCACAAAGGTTTCCTTTATGCACTCAATACTTGGTCGGGGATACATTTGCACAAATTACTGCATCAATTCAGTGTGTCATGGAGGAAATCAGCCTGCCCCACTGCTGACGTGTTATGGAGGCCCAGGTTGCTTGGATAGCGTCCTTCAGCTCGTCTGTGTTGTAAGGTCTGGTGTATCTCATATTCCTCTTGACAATACCCCATAGATTCTCCTCAGGGTTAGGCAAGTAGGCTGTCAAGCACAGTGGACAGCAAACCATTTACCAGTCATTTTGCTTATCAGCAGATGTAATCATGAAACGCTTGTGCACTTTTTGGGCACCTTTTCCTACCACACTTTTCCCATCCAGTGGACTTCCATGAATATGCTTTAATACTGCGCTCTGCAAACAGTCAGACCTTTTAGCAATTACCATATGTATTATGAATCAGGGTGAAAAACAATATTCAAATTGTTTGAGATGCACCTGTACAGTAAACCAAGGTGATCTCCCATCCAAGTACTAACCAGGTCCAACACTGCTTAGTTTCCAAGATCAGACGAGATTGAGCATAATTTTCTGTCACGGCGGAGGAATTAGCTGACAGGCTCAGTCTGGTGAACCCGAAGCAGGTCTTAGAAGTAGATAGGGCAGGAGGATAGGGGTCAGATAATGACTGGCACAAATAAAAGGTAAAAAGCAGGAACTAGGATGTTTCTAGAAAACAGGTCAGACCGAGAACTAGGAAAAAGGGCACATACTGTAATACAAGTGAGGAGCACAAAAACGCAACTATAAGCTGCGTTAAACTACAAGGAGTGTAAAGGAGAGCAGGCACTTGGATGACTGGAGGTAGGAAAAGGTTTTTATGGTCAGTCCAGACTATAAAGGGCTGACCAGACCCCTCCATTCAGTAGTGACACTCATCCAATGCCAGTATCACTGCCAACAGTTCCTTGTGGCCCACATCATATTTCTTCTCAGTGGGGATGAGTGTCTGTGAGAAGTTCACACAGGGGAATCGTTTTTGGTCCTGAGGGGATCATTGGGAGAGGATAGTTCCTACCCCGGTGTCGGATGCATTGACCTCTTCTACAAACTGGTATCTGGTTGGGTGGGGATAGGAGCAGTAATAAATCTGCCCTTCAGATCCTGGAAGGCAACCTCAGAGGGTGTGAATGTGGAGGTGAGGGCTGTGGGCGAGGTGGCTGCCTGGCTGTAGTTTCTGATGAAATTGACGAATCCCAGGAAGCACTGGAGCTATTTCTGGTTGCTAGGCTACTGCCACTCTGCTACCGCAGTTACCTTAGTGGGTTCCATCCTCCCCTTGGAGATGGCATGGGCCAAAGAAGCTACAGTGGTTGCGTGAGATACTTTGCCAGCTTTGCGTACAACCTGTTTCAAAGGAGCCACTCGACCAGTCAAACGTGTTGAATGTTGGATGTCATTGGAAACACTGCTGTCCCAATACAACAATTTCTCAGGTGACCCAGTCGACATGGGGATTGTGGAGACGTAGCCAGGGATGACCAAGGAATAGGTGGGTTAAGGGACTGTTGATGACAAACAGCCAATGAGCTTTGTGGTGATTTCCAGCCAGAAGGTGCTGGAGTGGAACGTCCTAGTGTTCAATGGGGAGCCCCCTGTCCACCACACAGCCTGTGCAGTGTGAAGCCCCCAGTTGAAGTTCAAGATTTTACAATCTTGAGGGCTGATTTGAATTTATTCATCTTAAAAATATAGCTAGAATCAAGGAATTGCTGTCCCGCAAAGACGAAGAAAAGCTTATCCATGCTTTTATCTCTAGTACAGTTGACTACTGTAATGGGCACTTAACTGGAATTCCCAAAAAGACTATAAAAAGCTGCAGCCAGAGGCTAACCGGGACCAAATGAACAGAGCACATTACTTTGGTTCTTAAATCTTTGCATTGGCTTCCAGTCAGTTATAGAGTAGATTTTAGGGTGATGCTTTTAGTCTATAAATCACTGAATGGTTTAGGGCCTGAATACCTCTTGGATATGTTTGAAGAATATAAACCAAGCAGGCTTCTAAGATCTATGAATTCAGGTCAGCCAGTAGAGCCCAGAGTCCAAACTAAACATGGCAAAGCGTCATTTAGTAGCTATGCGGCACACAACTGGAACAAGCTACCAGAAGATCTTAGACATGCCCCAAACCAATCTTTCTGTTTTCACATGCCTATGACTGAGGGCTGGACCTCACAATGTGCCCTATTAACCTTTTATCTCTATTTATTTTTTTATTTTAATCTGTACACGTTATTTGTTCCATGTCTGTTTTAATCAAACTGTTAAAATTGTATTTCTCTTTTAATGTCCTTACTATCTTCTGTAAAGCGCATTGAATTGCTTCTATGTATGAATTGTACGATATAAATAAACTTGATTGATTGATTGCATGGGATTGCATCAGAAGTTGTGACCTTTGGGTTTTCACTGCCTTGTTAATCTAGGCCCTTTTGTGCCTTTTTATCTAGGCACAAAATATACACAATTATACAATTGTCAAAAAAGATTTTTAAAAGCAGGAGTCGAATAATAATTATAAAAAAGTCACACAAGAAATATTTTTACTTGGTCAATTTGTCACTACTTTGTGGCCAAACAGAATGTAGTTGCATAGTTTACATGTTAACCCTTTAGAACCCAAAACAATTCTAGGATGTTGCTGTAGAGTATTGGGAATTGTCAAGATGATGTTATGCTATTAAATGTATTACAAGAAATTCTGACACAATGAAATGCAAGGAAAGTGGTAATTGTGCATTTTTATATGTATTAATGTGTAATGAATATCAGTTTATGTGGGAATGTGTACTACAATTTCTGGAATTCCAACTTTTGGCGAATAGTCCAAGGTTTATTTTCCCCAAACATACAGAGGGTACTGTATGTTTTATTTGGTGAGTACTGTACAATTCGTTTTTACGTACCATTTTTTGGGACCGCTTGCTTTTGTGATTTCCTCCAGGGTCCCTTACTTCCCTTCGATCACAGTTTTTGGTGTGTGAATATAAGGTACAGGTGGTATGAGAGTAAGTGATGACATCCAAACCGGCATTGTCTTGAAGATAGAGCTGAAAATCTGTGTTGGTCATTTTTATTTTGCAAGGTAGATGTGAACTTGACATCAACAAATCAATATATAACTTAAATTATAATTTATAATCAATTTATTTGAAATGAGTTTTTCTCGATTTTCTGGTTATTCTGTCTCTCACGGTTCCAATAGACCTACCATTATTATAGACTGATAATTTCTTTGTCCGTGGGCAATTGTACAAAATCAGCATTTTTTGAGGGTTTTTTTTACAAATAATTTGTAACAGGTTTATTGTTGTGTGTTACCTTTTTATGTTGCGCATACTTATTTGTATGCTGCAACTTATCATGTTGTGCATACGTATTTGTCCGCTGTAGAGAAGTAATTGTAGCTTGTTTTTACAAACAGAAAAAACAGGTCTGTATTGATTCTCTGCCTGTTGGGTGGATGTGTAGTAGGCTTTTCTTGTTTTGCTGATTATGACCGGGGAGACGTGATGGATATAGTCCCATTTTTCGATTTTTGTTTTTCAGGAGAAGGCTTCTGGTTATTGACACAAGAACAGAAGTGTTAGTTTATCGCAAAATGTGCATAGTATTACCAACATATAGTTGTGTTTTTGTTGCATCTGCAAGTAAGGAATACATTTGGTTCTTGGTCTAATACTGTTTCCTTTCTACAAGTGCCAACAGATTATCTTGTTTTATAATTCAATTATGTCTGCATTGCAAACTGATACCTAAGATGAATGTCAAACAAAGACCACTGTCCACCATTCAATGCACCTACAATGGGCACACGAGCAACTGGACTGTTGAGCAGTGGAAGAAGCCTGTCTGGTTCAATAAGTCAAGTTTTTTTTTTACATCACGTGGAAGGCTTTCATGTGCTCAGTTTACCAGTGGAAGTGATGGCACCAGGATGGACTGTGGGAGGATGACAAGCTGGTGGAGGGTGTTTGATGGGGGTATGATGTTCTGGGCGATGTTCTGCTGGAAAGCCCTGGGTATGTGCATTCTTGTGAACGCCTACCAAAATACATTGACCATAGACGTATCTTACTTTGCATTATCATATCCATAGCGTTTGAATATACAACGCCATGTTTGAGACATACCACACAGGATTGTGGCCGTACATCACTGGAAAATCATGTGATTTGCGTGGGCACTGCAAAGAAACTTGAGTTAATTCCAAAATAACCACACTTATTAAACTAAGGGTCCAGAGTTTTGTTAGATGTCTCTGAAAATGTAACAAAATCAGCCCCAGTGCAAGAACAAACTTGTTGGTCGAGCAATTGTTGGATGATCATTTGATTGCCTTGCAAAACAAGGCAAGATGGCTACATTCCCAACAGTAATTAGTGAAGTGAAGTGTTGGGAATCATTGAAAATTAACGACGACTCCCCCAACCCCCTCCTGGAAAAACTATGATTTGCCCCTCCCAATATATCACCGTGAACATTACTATGTAAAATATATAATATTAATAATATGAAAAAAACTATGAAAGCACTTGTTCTTTCAGCACGTGCTGATTATAGACACTTAACAGGGCGTTTTTGTATGTTTCAAAAGATTGCGACCCACCCGCCCATAGCCTCACAATGGTTTGATCCACTGCCCCCCAGCCCTCAGCAGTGGCACGTCATGCTGGTACAGTGCGTGTGTGGGAATCTGATGGAGTCTGTCATTGGTCTTTCAGTAAGTGGTTCAAACATAGGATGTAAGACATGTCTTTACTTCTACCATTCAATACAATAAGACATTTATAACCTTCACCAGTCATTTTTGCTGCATTGCACCGAATTACAGGTCACATGTTGATAGCCAGTGGTTAGCTGACGTTTGCTATCTAGCAACAGTGACATCAACAGTGTTTGCAGCTTTTTGAATTCGAGTAAACGAGAGAAGTTAGCTTAGCTAACGTGTGGTTAATCCAGTCAGTTTGTGTTATGTTGTTAGGGTTCCCGTAACGGAAAAGTATTTATGAATGGAACTATGTCTTATAAGAGCATACAGTCATGTGAAAAAGAAATTCTCCTTGCACACGCATGCAAATAGAACTTATGCAGTCTCTTTCTTATGGTAGATGCATGTACTTTCTCAGCAAGTGTTGCAAGAACTACCTGTAGGTCCCGAGATTACATTTTAGGATTGTTGGAGACTTCTTTAAGCATCCAGTCGTCTGCTCATGGGCTGAACTTGCTAGGAAAGCCTTACCTAGGCATGTTGGCAGTTGTTTTAAATGTTCTCCACTTGTAAAGTATTTTCCGTTGACAATGGAATGGCTGAGGAATGGCTCAATAAGAAGGATATGTAGAGTTCTGGAATGGCAAAGTCAAAGCCCGGATATTAATCTTGTGGGGTGATTTGAAACGGGCTGTGAATGCAATAAACCCCTCTAAAATCAAACAGCTAAAGAAATTTGGCACGGAGGAGTGGGACAAACGTTCTCCTAGTCGATGTCAGAGCCTGACTGTTATAAGTAATGTCTTAATAAGGTTATTTCTGCCAAAGGGGACAATACCAGCTATTAGGGCATAGGGTGTCCTAACTTTTCCCTCAGTAGGAAATGGCATTTTTGTAAATGTTTTGTTAAATAAATGATATCATGGTTAAAATGTCATTGTTTCGGGTTCATTTACATCCCCTTTATCTATAGGTATTGTTTGAAAGAAGATCAAGTATTTATATGTCCATATTTCATCACAAAGAACTAAATATATAATGGGGTGTCCTAATTTTTTACATGACGGTATATTCAAAAGCAATTCCAGCTTAAAATGTGTTCATTATTATACATACATCCGTTATAGGAACATTACAAATCACATTTTAAAAATGCTGCCACCTAATGCCTGCCCACAACACCGGGCCTGGACATCATGTAAATTATTATGCAAACCAAGATAAGGGCTTGTTTACATTACCTTTTCTGAGACATATTGAAGAAGATTGGAGATGCTGCTAAACAACAGCTGTGGTGGCCTCATTTACATAATTTTTAATAGGTGACCATAGATCTTGTAGCCTTTATGGCCAATCATTTCTTAATAATTTGTTCACTGTCCATGATGTGTAGCTGAGATATAGCAAAACATTTCACGCAAACTTTCCTTTTCAACATACTGATCTGAATTTTATGTTTTAAGATTTCCTTAACACTTCCCCTTGATCCTGCAGCCATGCCTGGTTGGCTTATGGGTTCCTAAATAATTTCTAGTTTTAACTATGTGGACAGCTAAACGTAAAACCTAGCAGTTTTCCATGTCCTCAAGGTGTAGCCTGCTTTTTCAGGTGAGAGACACAAGCACTGCAAACGAGTTGCAGTTTCTCCTGCATCTAGTTCTGTGCAGTTGCTTTCGATGTTACTTGAAAGCCCCCTTTGATTAGCTGATCACCAACCTTTAAAAAGACTTTGTAACTTTAGAAATGACACAAGGAGGAGAAACCAAGTGCAGTGCGAACTCCTAAGCAGTTGGTTGATTTGCTCGCTTAGTGAACAACGTTGGCCATATAATAATTTCTATGACGAAATACTTGTTACCAAAGGGAATTTGTAGCTTGAATGTAAAGTATAATGAACTAGCTTGGCCGTTTCCTGTCTAAATTAAGTTATTTCTATTAGGACCTACCCTTGATGAGTTTGGTACAGTCCACTCCTCCTTTTGCTCACTCCAGCATCGGAATTGTAGCACAACATGTTGAAGATCCTATTCGCCGCTGCGCTTAGCGAAACTTTATATTTGGCCCGTCGTAGGCTAATACAGGGGACACAATACTTTAATGTAGCCGTGCTATGCATTTAGTTTATCTTAGTGTTATTGTTTTGAGGGTTCTTTTTTGTTATTTCGATAGTATATGAATATGTGCAACAAATAAGTGCTGTAAAGACGGACCAACAGCAAGCAAGAGAAAAGATGCAGATCGCTGTGGCTCTGTGTAGCACCCTGATAACTTTGTTGCTTTGCAGTCAAGGTAAGTTGCATATTAACCTTTCATCTATTGTCAGAAACCCATTTGAGTCGTAGATTCAGTTTTCACTCTCAGTCTGCAAGAGTGTGAATTGAAGACTGAATGTTACTGATTTCCTAACCAACGTGTGTATGTCTTAGGAGCACTCACATTGAGCCCATTGTTTTAAAATAGGCTTGGGTTTCATAACAACTGTTTGTTTTACGTTAAAGTCAGCGTAAATAG
Organism: Novumbra hubbsi; assembly: GCA_016801125.1. Taxonomy (NCBI): domain Eukaryota; kingdom Metazoa; phylum Chordata; class Actinopteri; order Esociformes; family Umbridae; genus Novumbra; species Novumbra hubbsi. The sequence continues at coordinate 7,525 of JACXGK010003097.1, read as the reverse complement.
TGCGGGAAACGTTTTATTTGACAATATGCAGCCTTCAATGCAATCAGAATAGCATGAATGAAATAGGCCATAAATTGAGTGCCGTCAGTCAGGCACCGCTTGTAGACACGAGGGTTTATTAATAAAGTCCACCACTTAACTGCGACAACTTCAGGATAGTGGTAGGCTTCCCACTATCGGTTTGTCCGCGTCCAAAATGATCTGTAGACGGTTCTGATTGTAGAGGCGCGGTTTGCATCGCAGAGCGGTGACAATAAACTATGAAATACATGCTTGCAAGTACGGTCATTGGAACTTGGCTTTTGTCGCTAGCTCTAACAAAAGAACGCCCTCTGAACCTTTTAATATCAACACATATGTAGAATGTCTGCATTTGGGGTAGCGTAGCCTTAACATGTGAACCCTTTACTTATTACACTGACTTTATCGATTGGACAATTACAAATGTTTTAGGCTACTGGTAAAATATTTTTTATTTCTTACTTTGTTTTTGAACCACACATACCTTGTCACATTTCAAGTTGGTTTTCTCTGCATCAGTCACATTGCTTGCAGACGGTTCATATTTGCGTTTATTTACGCATTGCCACTACTTGAGCCGATTGAATTCGTGGTGGGACACGATCCTCTGCACACAGGTTTTTGTTAGGGTGGTTGTATGTTACCGCTCTGGTTTATTATTTATTTATAACTGTTACAACATACATTCTAACACTTGTGATATCAGCTGGGTAGCGGTGGTATGTTGGTTGATGTCTGGGTAAGTATTGGTTTAAGTGTCATAGTGCATTTACAGAATCAAGTAATCAACTCAACCCCCTTTAGACCACCAGTAATAGGTTTGAGTCAAGTGTATTAACCCTCTTTCCACTAACACCTTGTATTTACAACATGTTAGAACAGCCGTATGATGCGGGCTGGAATGTGAAGACCTCACTGAAGCATTGGCATTGTCCTTTTTAATAAGATGCTATGCCGAGATTTAGACACACCAACTCACTCTCTCTACCCTCTTACAAACACACCCTTGCTTTCTATCTCTGTCTCTCACAAACACCCACACACACTTACTGCATTCATGGTGTAGTCATGGTGTCACAAATGTATTAATCTGACAAAGTAACAAAAACAAAAAGTGCACATCTGTTGCTCATGTCTTACTCTGATATGTGACCCGACAGTTATTTTTACTAAATCCTAAATGTCAGGAGCTGCCTGGATCCCAAATGTCAGCCAGATACAATTCAATATCTCGCTGAAAACAAAGGCCCCTGGATGAGCCTGCTTCTATTTATATTGAAGTTTACTGTTCATTTTTAGTGAAGTTCTAAATGACAGACCATGTCCCAGGCAATGACAAGTTTGATGTGGATTAAAACTCTTTCTTTGAAACCGCAGCTCTCTTCCTTGGCCTGGACTGTTGTGCTTTTTTATAGGATCGCCTATAGTCTAAGGCTGTGTTGGTGTAGGGCGTGTTTGGGATTGAGCGTTATTGCCATTTAATAATTTACTATGTGAACAAGGCGGCTCTTGGTAGGTTGCACCATTTCAACAAAATCAAAGTTGCTTTTGGGTTTAATTAGATTTTGTTGACAATGAGTCATAAGGGACTCACTACTTAGTATTGTATTTGTCTCAGCAGCCAAAGTATTAGTCTTATTAGCTCAACTATAGGGATGTTAATCATTGCAAATATTTATTTTTGCCCATTTTAGTGAAGAGAGGAGCAAAGAAAATGTGTTAGGGTAGACTATGATACAAGTTTGTAAAATATTAGATAATAATATATGCAATTAGGGCAAGCTGTCTGACTTTGGCTCTTTTCAGTTGTTTAGGTGTGTGCGTGAGAAGCACCATGTAGGGACATGATTTTAATATTAATGGTAATCACATTGCTCTGTACTTCTACCCACTTCCTGCTGGTCTATGTGGAAAGTTGAATGGACTATTTGATACTCCCCCACCCTGTGTGCTTGATTGTTTCTACTTGGAATTGCACCTTGGAGGTAGTGGACTGGTGGAGAGGTAGCCTTATGATTGCACCTTGGAGGTAGTGGACTGGTGGAGAGGTAGCCTTATGATTGCACCATGAAGGTAGTGGACTAGTGGAGAGGTAGCCTTATGATTGCACAATCCAGAGAGCAACACTGCACTCCCTCTTCCAATGCTCTGTTCTTGCCCCAGGGCCAGTGTTGTTTTCTGTCCTGATTTTGATGTTAAGGTCAAGAAGGGAAGGGGGGGTGGCAACTATACCTTCAGTAGATAGACTTATCATAGATTGCATAATCATTTCGTTACGATTTGCTATACTAGAATGTTGCAGATGTACCATGCAGGATTGTGGCTGTCAGTTGAATTAAAGCGATTCATATGCGTGCGTGTGCTGCACAGAAACTTAATACACTTTCGGCCAAATCGTCTTCACACTTGCAAACGTCCGGGGGGCTCATTCGAAAATGTGGGGCACGCTACCTCAGAAGGCAGCATCGCAAGTTATTAATATCAGCAAGTTTACACAGCAAAATAATCTTGCATTTTGAGTCTTCTTTGATATTCCTCAGAAAATGATATAGTGATATAAATAAACCCTGATTCTGTATCTTGTTTTGGTGCATACCGCTGGCCTAGATGTGCCCACTTTATGTAATACTTCAATTACCACTTACAAGTGCAATCTAGAAACGTAAGTAATGTGAACATAGCGCTAGCGAATTAACCTTGTTTATTACAAATTAACAATGGGAAATATTGTCTTTTATTAACTTAAATGCTAACTCAGTCACAGATCTTCTTAGCTTGTGTAATGTGTTTACCAGATACAACAATGCAGGATGCAGTCTGCTGTGTCCCATGAGGGATTATGTTTTTAGTTTGTCTGTCTTTCTGTCTGCCTGTTTGTTCATCTGATAGCCTGTCTTGTCTTCCCTCAATAAGGCAATGTGCTGAAGTCAATTTGTGGCCTGACTTGTGTAGGTGAATAAGCTGGATATAGGTAGGGCGGAGGAGAGGATAGGGCAGAAGAGTTTGAACACAATCCATACCCAAACTGTCATGCTGGATTGAAGAGACCGGAGAAGCATAGATTGTCAGAGCCATTGTTAAGGTCTGCAAGCATGCATGTGAGGTAACTGAATTCTGGAGGCACTGTTTATGTTTCTGATCCTTTTCTCGTGTTGTATCTCTTTCCCACGGCACTATGCCGTAGAAAATGTAATTATGATCCACCCATTATTCTGTGTGTGTCGGATGTAGACATCTATGTGAAACAACAGGGTACATATCTTTTACTGCAACAATATGACTGTCTCAGCATCTCAATCACATTTTTAACAAGCTTTGAAATTAACCTAGTCACGCTTTTGCATTGTCGAAGCATTCAAAAGAAATCACTGGACCACCAAATGAGACGCCAATGTTCTTTTGTCTATTGGCTTACATTATGAGAGAGAGTGAGAGTATAAAAGTTGGATAGACTTTTCTTAGTTTTCATATTAATTTCCGTAGGGTTTAAATTTACACTGACATGTTTTTAGACAAACTTTGCAGGATGTCGGATCTGTTGAAATGTGGCCCATGCTCACTCGTAAGACTATTGATATCTGTAAATGTATGCAACAAAATAACTTTGCGTGTTAAGTCTTCTTTGAGGATGGGATGGTGCATCCGTGTTTTCAAAGGGCTTAGTAAACTTGCTGAGTTAGGGCTGCACACAACCACACACATACCATTGAGATGACTGGACGGGCTAATGGACACCCAAGAATTGGAGGATTGGAGTGTAAGAAAGCATGTTTGTGTGTCTGGGCAATTGACGTGTGTGTACGTGCATGCATGTGGCTTCACGTGACTGCTTACAAACATTTCCCCTCGTTATAGGCAGTCCCATGAGGAAGATGGAGAGACAAAGAGATTAGTTTAGTCCTTCTCTCCTTTAATTGGTGTCAGAGCAATGACTTTGGCACGGGGCATAAGAAGTGCTTTTGTTTTCCCTTTGTCTTTAATGATTGGGCCAGTGCTGTACAAAAACACACCCTGCTATTTACCTCCACCTCCAGGGTCTTTAACCAATGAGGTATTTTGTGACTTTAATATTTTACATTTCCCCCAAAGAAACAGCTAGAAGGCATTTCATTTTAGGTATGTAGGATTTCATTAAATTATTGGTCCTGACAAAAGTGGGTTGTGGATGCGTTAATGGTGGGTCGCGATGAGTCAGATTAAATGAATAATTAGTTAATTAACACAGGGATTTTTTTGTTCAAATGTAACCGAGGTGTCTTTTTTGGTACGCTCTGTGCTCAGCCACACGAGGGGGAGGAACATGTCTGTGAGCTGTGGCAGGGTTGTCTGAATTTATTGACAATGTACTGCCTGATGACCTGTATACTCCACATAAAAAAACACTATTTTTTACTTTAGTAACTTTCATAAAACAAAATTATAATAACGACTAGTGCCCCCAATGTGTTCTGAACTGGATTCAAAGCTCATGTTTGCAAAGTAGTCTCTAGCGGGAAGCTGTCACACGGTATTCTGCACTGGGAGACTTTAGCCAGAAAAGCATAACAACCTAACCAAGGGGCTGTTTTTGACTCAGTTGTAAAGGTGGTGAAACGAATCAAAAAGAGATCTCCTTAAACAAGGCTGTTTAGAGAGCTTTGCTCTAAGATGGCAGTATGCCATGAGCACACTTTCATTGTAAAGTTAGGTGGTTGTTCAGGTGAGAGGGCCTTTGGGAGGCTGTGGGAACTGAGGTTCTCACCTATTTGAACCAGAGGACAGCGACCTTGCAGACCTCTTCCGTGACAAACTGTTGTTGAGTAGGCTAGGACATTTTTAGAAAGCTCAATGAGCTGAGCACAAGTCAATGAATCAACCATTTTGGAGTTGAAGATAGTTTAAGAGGATTCGCTGCACGCATGGGCAGTCACAGCTGAATGATGGAGCATATAGCATGTTCCCTGTTCTGTTGGCTCACCTGAAGCAGATGAATTCACCCGTGTGTGAGGTTGTGAAGAAAGACATGGCTGAGCACATGTTTTGCCTGCAGCCAAACTTTGACAGGTACATCAGGGATCTCCTAAACTTGGGTCAGGTATCCATTTCAAGCAATGCCCTCATCAGACCTTGGACTAAGTCTGCCAGAGACCGGCCCAAGTGACACTGCAAGCATTGGCAGCAAGATGCTTTTTATGCAAACAAACTCACACAGTTTTGGATTGCTCATCTACAGCAGGAAGAGGTCTACTGCTCAACAGAGAAAGTAGATGTTCTGTTCCAGTTTGTCACCACAATTTGTCTCTCTTTACATCTCTCCGGCTCAGCCTTTGACACACATGTAAACACAAAGTTTAGTTACGTTTCCCGCAGATGTGTATGATCTCAGTTTTTCTATGGCCTCCAAGAGTGACATTTGACTTTGTCCACAAACACAATGGTTGGGGATTTGTGTCACTCTTGAGTATAACCTTACCTTCAATACAGCGATAGGGTGTCAGTTTAAATTCCATTCCTTTAGGGTGTCCTCCAGTTGTAAATTTTTCTTTATAAATAATAAGTAAGGAGTATCTTATCACTGAAGGGGGTGAGATTATCTTCATTAGTTCACCTGTAATATCTCCCATGTGTTTACCTCTTACTCCCTTCTCTCTTCTGGCTTTCTCTCTTCACCTCCAACCGTGTTTCTCCGTCTTTCCAACATCAATATTACAACTCACCCCCCCATGCCTTTCCTTCTTCATTAGTTCATGAGACCCTCAACCAACATGCAGAAATGTAACCAGCATTACTATTGAGGCCTGAGGGGCTTGGAGCTACTATCTCTATTAAACAAGCAGTGGGAGACTGCTTGGAGGGCTCACTGAGGCCTGTGTCTGGAGTGGGTACGCGACTGACAGGCATTTGCTCTCCAATGACCTGGAGTGGCCCTTCCAGGCTTGGATTTAAAAACATGGTGAAGACAAAGTGTCAAAAATAACTCCAGCCTCTCGCCTTTCTCAGGCTAAACACTGCCTTTTGACTGGTTTTCTGAAGGGGACTACTGGTGGACAAAGGAGGAGCTGGTGGAATGTACTTATTAAAACAATGGGGATCTTAAATGAAGTGTATGACCCTCCCTAGTCTTTTCTTTCTTTCTCTCTTCCTTTACTCCTCCACTTCTCAAAGCACCACAACTGCCAATTAGAGGCACATTTCGGGGCGAATGGTTGAAGCCCCATATGTTAAGGGGTCTCAAAGGATCCTGTTTAGAGAGTCTCTGTAGTGGTAGTTGTGTTTACGAGAGAGTCTTAGTATTCAGAGGAGAGTCAGTCCTGTTTGGTATACTCACAGCATTCAATCTGCCACAAGAGACTTTTCGTCATGTCTTCTTTCCACTTGCTTTCCTTTTCTCCCTTCTTTTTATGCCCCCCTTCATCTGAAACTACTTCTGTTTGTGACTCTTTTGTTGCTGTTCTCTGCTTGGCTGCTTAGAGGGCCAGGGCAGAAAGCTGCCTGCCCCAGACTGACATGCTACAGTGTTTCTTCAGTGCTGGATGAAGAGCAAAGACAAATATTTATGTGGCTCATAGACCGTCCCAGCAATTACACTGACTGATTAAAGAGTTGGCGTCAACTGGGGTCTGCAATACTACGTCGTTTGTCCTCCTGCTTGTTTCATAACATTGTCAATGGAATCCACTAGCAGATTATGGGCTCTATTTTAACATACCAACCGCAATGGGCAATCTTAGGGTGTGCAGTAGGTTTGAGGGTGTGTTAGGAATTATTTTGCTACTTTTTCAAGCAAGCAAGAAAGATTTGTGCAGGGCTGGTGTTGGCATGAAATGTCTGGGTTGTGATGAATACATTTGTTGTAGGGATGTCAAGGATATAAACTTTTCATGACCATCAGAACAGCTCATGGCTTACTAAGTCAGCCCTAGCCCGATTGACGCAAATTTGCGTCAAAAACCAATACGATACATTTCTATTCATAACTCCGGATTGCCTTAAGATAGAAGCCTACGTTTTTTTTCCCGTTGTAGAGGACAGTTGTCCGAAAAGAATAACTGGTCGGATGTCTATCTTTCGTAAAGGGAAAGCCCTCCAAATCTCGACTACAACAACACGAAAAAAATAAAAATTGCACGTGTTGCATTTCGATTCATATCTCCGGAAATATTAAAGATAGAAGCCTACGGTTCTTTTTAAGTTGTAGGGGAGAATCTTATGCAACGAATAACATGTCGTTTGTGTATTTCTGTAAAGTAGAAACCTGCCAAATCTCGACCACAAAAACACTGTTTTTCATGATGGCAAAGAAAAATTGATTCCTTCTTTCAGGAGTTAATCTGATCTGATCTGAATTTAAATCTGTTTTGATTTTTGGATTAAATGATCCATCACACTGATACAGGGATCCTAAATTGTCAATTTTGGTTGATATTGTACAATTTTCGGAAGCAATAATGCAGAATACTTGTATATTATGTTACATGTTCCAAAAATAAATTTTTTGAGTGGTTCTGAACCCCTGGTGATGTCC
>JACXGK010003096.1:0-47846 GCA_016801125.1 Novumbra hubbsi | reverse complement strand
CCCTGTGTGCGTGTGCGTGCCCCTGTGTGCGTGTGCGTGCCCCTGTGTGCGTGTGCGTGCCCCTGTGTGCGTGTGCGTGCCCCTGTGTGCGTGTGCGTGTCCCTGTGTGCGTGTGCGTGCCCCTGTGTGCGTGCCCCTGTGTGTGTGACAGAGTACCCATGGCCCAGTGGGGAGATGAAGTAGAAGCAGCAGTGAACACGGTTGTCCACGATGTGCCGGCGGTTCAGCCCACTCTCGTCGTGGAGGTAGCGCTCAAACTGGTCATCGATGTAGGCGATGATGGTGCTGAAACTGGAGTACAGGGGCAGCGGTTACCACGAGCCACGCCCCTCAAAACGGGCCGGGCGAAGAGTTGCTAGTGCCAACAGCAGTAGGAAGTGGCTGACGCGCAGGGAAGTGACATTCAAGCTCCTCTTTGCAGTCCAATACAAGATGACAGATTAGCATTTCAACAAGAGCCTTCCCTTGTACAGACACATGCGGTCATGGGTGGGGAAGACCACATGACTGTAAGGGGCACACTGGCATACCAGTCCTGGCTGTTGATGGCGTCTCCGTAACCGGGCGTGTCCACCACAGTGAGGCGGAGCTTCACCCCTCGCTCCTCGATTTCAACCGTGGACGCCTCGATCTGAACCGTGCGCTCGATCTTCTCTGTGGATCACAAGCCGGGAGGAGGGCAAAGTTCAGAGGGTCACCGCCTAGACACTCAAGGCCAGTAACGGGGGGGGGGGGGTCTTACCTGCGGCTCCAGGGATGACTCTCTCTGGGTAGAGATCAGTAAGGAACAGGCTGTTTATCAGGGTGGACTTCCCCAAGCCAGATTCGCCTTAACACAACAGACAATGACCAGCATGAGAACTTGTATCTAACAAAGTAAGCCACAGCAGATGTCTAGGAACAATGAGACGCGACAGCAGATTTGTCCCCTTGGACCAGTAAATAGTTGGACAAGGAGAACGACCCTTTTTTCAAATAGCCATGTAAAATAAACCATTAATTAGCACCAATTGTAGACTGCAATGATAAAACAATTTCAGTAGCAAGTCGGTAGCTCTTAAAGTAATTTTTTGTCACAAACTCTGTGTGAGCGTGTGCTCATACTTCAGTGTTAGAGATTCAACTGCAACAGCTAACAGAGTTGTTGGGATTCCAGTTGGCAAATGACAGATGAACTCCCCAACAGAGCCAAACTGACATGTTGTCCGCAATTGCACAAGTACAAATGCCTGTCCCAAGGACCCAATGACTGAAGATGTTAACATCAAGCCTTGCTGATGGTAGAACCAGATGTTAAAACACACAAACTTTCCAGTCTTACAAGCTAGTGTCAGGCAGCCCCTCTGGTCCAGTGTGGACTGCGTTAAGACAGAGGGTTGAGAGTACATAAGGCTTGCCTCCTCCCCCACAAAGACATAAGAAAACAAGCATTTCACACAGCTAAACCCAAGGACCCATAGAGGCCCCGCCTCTATCTGGCTTCCCTCAGACTTCACGGACAGATGGACGGACACACGAGGGGGGCAGTTTGAGAAGGGTGACAGAATGGTGACAATCCTTCCTTCCCCAACACATACGTGCTTAAATGCAGTACTTGCATATACAGATGTATTCATAAATAGAAAATAATCACAAAGCAAAATAAAGTAATATGATGGAGTAGGTCTTGACTACAACTTTTCTGACAGAGCTGAAGATTTTCAGTAGTGTGAAATGTCTGAAAACATGCAACACTTGACAACGGAGATTCATAATGGTGTGACACTCACCGACAACCATAAGGGTGAATTCAAACCCCTTCTTCACCGACTTGCGGTGAACCTGGTTTGGCAGGTTGGCAAAGCCTACATACCCAGGGGTTTCTGGGTTGGTGAACTGACCCTGCTGTACATCACAAGAACAAAGAACGCACAGGTCATTCAATGCAGACACCATAACCTGGACAATAGCGGAGGCTGGGGTTTGTAGCTCACACAAAACACAACCACTGGCAATTTGTTTGTAAGTATTTATTTAGCTGCTATTTGATACTTCATTGAGCAGAACATATTTATGATCCCTGGGGTGTGTGTGTGTGTGTGTGTCGCATCCATCCTTTCAAGAGCCGCTTTCGAGAACAGAATTCTTTTTTTAATAATAAGACACCTACGATAAGCTACACCTCCACTGTCTTCAGACTGCATGGTAAAAATGGTATCCATCAGTTTGTCTACATCCAAGAAGAAAAATACCCCAAATCTCAAAGCCCAAAATAATACCTTTTAGAACGTCTGGTAAATGGTCAAATGTACAAATGTTAACAAAAAGAAAACGGCTTGCCAGAATCACTTCGGGTGAGGTAACTGTACCCTGTCTAAGCCATCTTCTATTGGCAAAAATCTTTATTTCCTCAGCACCTCATTATTATGTATGCTCATACAGAGGTAACCAGGGAGAATGGGCAGCGCAACAGCTAGCCTGAACAGTGCATGAGTCAGCGCTGTAAATTCATGACAGATTGTGTATCCTAGGTGCTGGCGTTAACATACAGTAATACCACCACTCCATAACATGCCTAAAGCATCCGTCAGGAATGTAAAACCACCATCGCTAACAGTTCCCCCTCCACGACTAAGTGAAGCATGGGAACCGAGTGGAACCTGGGGCCTTTTAACCCTAGTCGAGGAACAACAGTGACTCGTGAGGGAGGAAGCAGCTATCTGGGCTATGGCAGCATCTTCTCGAGTGGCCACGAATTCTGCCAATATCTCTCTCCCTGGTAAGAGCAGGACATTACTGGAACACTTGAGCCTAACCGTTTTTTTGCCATGGTTAAATTTGAAAGAAAAAAAAACACGTATTTGCCAAAGCATATCACATCAGTTTGTGTACGCCTACTGCAAATATGCTCTAAGGTCAATGAAAAACAATGGACACAGAACAGCGAGACAATATTACATTAACAGCTTCCTCATACTCGGTCTGCAACGTACCTTCATTTTGTCTGCCTGAGACATTTTAGGCTCTTTTAACCTGCAGAGAACAAAGGTTATAAAAATCGAATAACAAATGAATCTACGTTTTTATGAAAAGCATGCAAATAGTGTATCATTAGGCCGAGCAATAAATTCAAGAGAATGACAACTGTTTACACATACAAAATGGAGGCTGGCCTAAATGATTTAGGGGACTGAGAGAGACAGGAAGTCTGCACTATGCACAAAATTACTTTTCAAAAAAAACGTCTCACCACAAAATGATGTCTGACAACACATTTACTTCACAAACACATTCATTTCCAGCGGTTATAACTTCTAATTTAATTGATCTTAACTTACACAGTGGTGACTAACCAAATACATTTAATTTCCAAACTGGAAGTAATCAAAATGCACGAGTACCAAGAAATTCTTACTGCATAAATACTCTAGTGCAGAGGAGAATTTGATTTGACAAAATCACAAGCCAACTGACAGCGCACAGTTCTGAGGAAACTAGCATAACGGAGTGGAATCTTTCCTTCAGAACCAACTACAGTTTTTAGTGACCTAAGTAAGACGTTGACATGTAAAGACTTTTAGTTCTACGAATCAATGACGGGGGGAAAAAAAACGTTTTACAAATTAATAAAAATATGTGAGTTATAAAATTGCGGGTAATGCAAATAGATCTATCATGCTAATTAATACACAAAGCACAAGACTATACTCACAAATTCAAGCAAGCTTAAGAGAAAGAACTAGCTGGCCTGTAATTGAAGAATCAATAGAAAGCTTCTAAAATGTAACGTTACTGTACCTAGTTAGCTAACTTAACATTAACTAGCTAGCTAGCAAAAACGTATTTCAAGTCGGTCTGCGTAAACTATGTGACACGATTAATAATTTAATAATGTCCTATTAACTTGCTGAAAGAGACTTATCCCCCTGCAAGGTGTCCGTAAGCTTTGAAAATGATTTAATAATGTCAGCAATCAATTAGCAAGTAACAAGCTAACAGAGTTGCTAAAGAAGGCTAACTAGCTACGTTGGCTGAGTTAAACCAACTTATTTTGAAACAGGAACTTAAAGCGCCCAATCCAAATTAATAAGGCAGTTAAATACGACAACCTGCTATTAAATACACTAAAACTTTTACCTTTTCGATTGTCAGTGAAAGAAAACTGCGATGTTCTGCAAGCTGGGCTGCCAGACACCTCAAATTCCTGAGATTCCGGTGCGCGACGAACAGCTTCTACAGCACAGGGACCAGAATGCATTGGGCGTTGACGGTCCTCAGAAGATAGATGGATAGAGATATAGACTACTTTTATAAATATACTAGTAATGTTTTTTGGACCATTCAGTATTAATAAAACTACAGCTAAACGTTACACTTAATACTACTAAAACTACTATGCCCCCATTATAATAATAATCTTATAATGTCTAATCATGAATGACAAGTTAGAGCTCAGAAATGAGACACTGATCAAATGTTTTCTTTGACTTTTTGGCTGGTGTACAACAGCGTTAAACACATGCAGAATCTTCCCGATTTAAAACAATGATTAGGAAAATCCCTGTCATCTGCAGTACTTTATTAACAACATCCGTAGGTTTGCAGCAGCCATCCACTATAGAATCCAAAACACGTACAATTGGTTGTTTAATACCTGTTGCACGATATGCTGGGCTAAAATAAAACATTATAGGTAGCTGTTTATGAAGTCTATCCTCGTTATAACCGAGGCCACTACCCGCAATTCAACCTAAGATTGACCTAATGAACCGTTGATAGCTATGAGCATTGTACGAGCGAGATCACTAACTGTATGCTTAAGCATGTGTGTACATTGGGCCTCATGCACATGCAAGCGGAATGTGATGAAAACAACAGCATCATGTTTTTCTGAGCAGTCCTGCAATACAGGTAGGTCTTTAACAAGCTACTATAGAACTTCACACATTATACATCTTAAACTTCAGCCAGCGACAAACAGCAAGCTTGTTCGTTGAATGCAAGGAAATGTACTGCAACATTTGTTGAGGTCAAACTTCGGCGAGAAAATGTATGCATATATAAATGCATGTACGTTTATGTATATTACATGAAACATTACATTTGGCTAAATCTGATCGTTTTTTCTTAGTACTACAATAAGTATAAGTTGTGCTGTGTTGAGAACAAACAGCCCCATGTTTTTATAAAAGCAACGATTACAAACCTAACTGAATATCGCGTCCTTGGAATGATTGCCATGTAGTTAAATGCTTTAACACGGTTTCACTTCATGTGGCTCGTTGGTCTAGGGGTATGATTCTCGCTTTGGGTGCGAGAGGTCCCGGGTTCAAATCCCGGACGAGCCCTTTCTTTTGTCTTTTTGTTCAACATTGCTCCGTGTTTACTATGGAATATACGGAATTGTAAAAAAAAATGTAATCCGACAGGGGGATCGTTTTGATCAGGGTGAGGATTACCAAGGTTCTCCGGTCCCCTATCTGCCAGCCCACCTCAGAAACAAGCACAATGACTCTGTCCGGGTTCCACTCTGAAGTGCCCATCGATAATCAGCCATTGAACCAGATGCGCGTGCCTACATAACACTCACGGCCATCTCATTGGTTTAGCCGGAGCACCCCAGGAAATACTTAAAAACCTCTTACTTTCATGCCTGTCTGTCCGTCCTTTCCCGGCCGGGGCTAATCTGAGCACACTGTTGTCAGAGTGCCTCCCAACTCCCTCCCTCCTGGTTTATGAAGGCGCTTAGGAAGGCGCTTAACACGAGCACAGACAATCTCAGTAAATACACATCGCTCCTTACTGTCACAGCGAGCGTATCATAGCCAGAGGGAACACTGTTTTCATTATATCGTAAGCCTCTTAGAGGCGCCACACTGTCATTTTAGGACGCCACAGTACGAACCGTATGGATATTGCCGGTTTTGATGTGGCTCTCCTCGTACAGTTTGGGAACAGAAATACCTGTTCTACTCGGAATACGATAAGGCTGGCAATTCCAATTATTTCTACTGGCCGAATAACTGTAATCCCTTCGCCTCAAAGAGGAGTCACACGTCTAAAAGGAAGGTCTGTATAGAGACGAGCTGGAATGTTGTCAAGCTCAGTGTGGCATCCTGGAGAGCTGGTGGTTTCTGCCGCCCTATGTGTGTCCTACAGGAATGGGAAGATGGTAGATAAATGTCTGGAAGATGCAGACAGACATGTCGTTTGACCCACCAATATAGATTCCCCTCTCCATTCGCCTTTTTCCATTAGGGACTTGCATAAATACACTCATTAGTGGGTTACTTCTCTTACTATCAAAAATCTTCTTTCTGTATTTTGGAAATCTGTCTGGAACAAACACCATCTTCTCTTGCATTTTCTCCATCTCCCCTTTGATTTCGTAAAAGGAATGGTGAAACATCAAGCAGTGTTTAATCAGCCGAAAACACACAGCTTCTTCGCTAAGCCCTCTTGGCTCCTGATAACAACACACCAGCTCATTTGCATACAGTTAAGGCTTGTCTAAACCCGGAGGTATGTGTGATTTTCGTGAGTTAGAATATTAACTGTTGATCCCTTAGTGATCATCTGGCGGGTTGGAGTCTCTTTTCATGGCCCTGGCATAATTCTAAATCGCTCTCATCACGCCTCAGCATGTAATTAATCCAACAAAAGAGCGCAAATCACTCTGTATGTAAAACACTTGTGTAGTACAGTACAAGCTAATTTTTTTACACACTGGCTATCCCTTGGTTGTTCCCTGTAGTTGGAAGTTGGTCTGGGATACCCCAACTATAAAATATGTTATTAATAACATGCTGGTTACATGACCCCCTACTTGAGAATTACATTTGAAGACAGTTCAACATTTATTGGACAAAAGTAGGAGGTCTTTTTTCTGCTTTGAGGATTGTAGCGATGTTTTAGGGGGCATGGCGGTTAGTGCCTTTTTCCACATCTACATTAGGCATTTAGCAGGTTTAAGTAAATAATTTATTGTTGGGTTATTTTATTAAACAGAATATGTCTTCACATTATAGTACACACAAGTGCACCTGAGGCATTAAGCTAAGTGCAAATGTACCAATCAAAGGGCACTCCCTTTACGTGTGGTTTAATGTGACAGATGGAAATATAAGGGACAATCTATGTATGTAACAATCAGCTTGGGTAACTAATATCATTAGGATTGTGGCATTGTTTTCTGAACTGAACACACAGCAAATGAGAGAAAAATAATGCAGGGTAACGGCATATGGCAAAGTCCATATTTTCTTAAGCAGATTTTGGCCAGGCTACTTGAAACAGCAGGGACTGAAAAAAAAAGGCAGATTATGTGTTTTTAGTAGGCACTGGCCTTCTTCTTTGAACAAACAGTACATTGAGTATTTTAGCAGCATCATGACTTTCAAAATTCATCATTCCACATCATATCTGTCAAACATGACTGGCCATTTGGCATATGACAAAATATTTATAGACAAGAGATGGTTGAAATTGAACTTGCTCATCAAGATAAATATAAGATTCTCATTTGATTGAACTATGATGTGGAAGAGTTCATGGTTTGTCATTGATATGCCATTCAGCGTTGCTTTTGGTTCTGTTTTGCTCCTCGTTCTGTTGACACAGAAACCATCATTCATATTTCCATGTATTTTATACTATTGTAAATGCTCCATAGAATCAGTGTCTGTAGCCGATTCCGATCATATTGATTACGGCAGGAGAGTGTGCTTCTGGCCAGTGACACTGAATGTGCCAGGATGGAACCATGTTCAACCATGTCTGATCATATATATGTGATCATATAGATTGTTTGTGAGACAATTTGACAATTTGTGCTAGTTTGAATTCATTATAATTTCTTATACATCCTAAAGTGCTGTAATTCTTGTTTTCTCGAGACGTCCACCAAGGTGAAGTGGACTCTGAATTTGAAGCTATAACAAGTTTTGGGCACACTCAACCCCTAACCACTGAAGCTATACCAAGTTAGGGGCACACTCAACCCCTAATCACTGAAGATATACCAAGTTAGGGGCACACTCAACCCCTAATCACTGAAGCTATACCAAGTTAGGGGCACACTCAACCCCTAACCTCTGAAGCTATACCAAGTTAGGTGCACACTCAACCCCTAACCACTGAAGCTATACCAAGTTAGGGACACACTAAACCCCTAACCACTGAAGCTATACCAAGTTAGGGACACACTAAACCCCTAACCACTGAAGCTATACCAAGTTAGGGGCACACTAAACCCCTAACCACTGAAGCTATACCAAGTTAGGGGCACACTAAACCCCTAACCACTGAAGCTATACCAAGTTAGGGGCACACTCAACGCCTAACCACTGTCATTTAGAGTAAAGCATCCTCCCGCTTAGCTGGCACCTTTCACTTTCAAGCAGCACTTATTATATTACATGACATTTTAAATCTTTAGCCTGCATGATGCCGAGTCGCTGACAAATGCCTGGTTGCAAATGTCTCTCATTGACTGCTGACTTGGTGCTATTACAAGCTTGCAGATAGACCCTGCCCGTAATATGGCCTTCAGGTTTATCCTGAGATGGTGGAACTGTATTAATTTAGTCAGGCAGGCCGCAAAAGCATGCAGGGGTAGATCTTTCAACCCCCCTTAGGATTGGAGCTGTCTGCCACAGACCCCAAACATATACCGCCATCAATGTGTCAGGGGGAAAGCTATTAAAACCGCTTTACTTTTCCTAAGTATCATGAAAATAAGCACACGATTTAGTGAAATCCCCTCCGGTGTCTGGAAAATCTAGGGGATTTTCCCCCTGAAATGTTTCCTAATGTACTCGTTGGAAGTGTCAGAAACTCATGTTGGATTTAAAATACCTACCCACTCCACAGAAGTCTTGCATTGTTGGAGATTTCTGTGTATTTACTATATGAATAGCTGAAATGACAACATTTAAAGTAAGGGTGATGCTGAACAAAACCATTTGAAAATGTGGTGTCAAATGTCCCCTGCTTGCATAGTCTCAATAGATGTTCTGGATTTGAAAATATAAATCTTTAGGTTTTGGATCATTTTTTACTTTTTCAGATTTATTTGGTATGTGAATGTGGTCCAAAGGAGGTATGCGGAAACTTTGGAGAAGAAAATATGCTTACATAGATAATAAATTCCTGCATGAGTCACATACAGGAACATACAGTGCCTTTGGAAAGTATTCAGATCCCTTCACGTTAACACAGTCTCCCCATGAACACTTTTTAAAAAATGGCTCTTCTGTTTGTATGCGTCAATAATAACTGTTCTGCTTGTGCTGTCCCCTGCCCGACCCTGCCTAATCCATCTGTACAGACCTGGAATAAAAAGAGGGATAGGACACCGGACTATATAGCATTGTGGGGGATAGAGACTGCTGAACTGAGGCAGACAACAGTGCATTTGTTAAGAAAAGGGGATTTTGTTGTCCAGGTTTCTTGAGGGTTGTAATTGTTCCTAAGTAACTTACAGGTTTGTCAAGAAAGGGTGTCTGGAAGGATATCTGTGTCGAGAGGAAATCCCCCTCCTGATTTGTAGGCAATATGACTGACACATAAGGTCAACAGGGACCTGTCCCTGAGTATGGTAAGGATACATCTGTTGATAGTAGCTAATGTCAACAGAATACATCAGCAAGTATTCATTATTTCCTTTTTGAAGATTTATTTCCACAGAACAGACCTGAAGTACAAACTGTCCACTCTCGTCTTTCATTCCTTATTCTTCCCCCAGGTCTTTTGTACCTGTCAATTTATCTCTCCAGTGTGACTTAATCCACCTGAGTGCATGGAGGACAGTTTTGACATAAGAAGAAAAAGATAGACTCCCAAGGACCAGTATCTTTAGAGCTTGGAGGATAACCGGATTATGCCTGCCATTTTGTGCTGCTGGCAGTTTTCTTATTACCCAGGGTTTTTGTCGAACTTTAGAGAGGAAATGCCATCTTCTCAGAACATAGCCATACTGACTAACACAGACTGGATGAAAACTACAAAACATTGCCATTGTGTAATCAAACGTCTGGGAGTTTTTCCCATACAATTGGAATCAGATAACAGCATTATTGCCCCCCCAAAAATGTGTTTGTGTTGTTAGTAATATCTACACACTCTCATGGAACTGAATCTAAATGCGTGTTTATGCCCTATATTGTTTCAATCCATTTAGTGATTACCGGCAACAACATAAGAACAACAAATAGAGCGGGAAACAAACTGGATTTCTACCCAGTACTGTGGAAGCAATCAATCTCGCAGCACGGTCAGCACCTCCTGCGTCTGACGCTATGAACTAAACCCACCCCTACAGAAAGATTACGTGACTGTGAGGTGACTGTGGATCCACTGACCCCTGCTGCCAAGCAGTTTATCCACATAGCCTCCCAGGAAGGGCCTAGTTAGGACCCCAATGGTGGTCAAGCGTTCTTCTGTATCAACGGTCACAGTTGGATTTCCTTGTGTCCATTATTAATGTCTTTAAAGTGGCCCTGCAGGGCATATTAACCTGGATGTAGTGAATATATAGCTGTCAGGTTGTCTCCACTCTGGTCAACAGTCCACCAAGAAAGTCTGTGAGAAGATAACATCTGTCAGTCGGGTGAAAGTTTATTTAAAAGCCTCTTCTCACAGTTAGTATGACACAATTAATTTATTGTCAAACCCAAATATGTCTGCCTTTCTCGCTCAAAAGTTAGACAAATCTAATTAACGTGTGATTATTATTGATTCAACTGGGGTGGAAAGGCTTGCTGGTGCAGGTGAGATATATCGAGTTAGTGTTTTTTTTAACCTCCCAATTTCCCAAATCTGAAAGTGGGAGCTTGAAGTGTAGATCGTTTAGGTTCTGTAGGTTAACTGACTTTGCATGGCAATCGTCTGCTAATTTGGCCCGTGGTAATATTTTGGCAGGGGATGTGAACAGGGAAAATCTTTTTTTCTTTTTGTGTGAAATCCATTGCAGTGCCCATTTAAAAAAAAGGAAGGCGTTAAGTTGGCGTTTCGTGACAATGTACAAATATTTTAGATCGTAGTATCTGTCGTAAGTATCTGTCTGTAAGTGTCCACATTCAGAATACATTGTCTGCTTGTGATGAGAAACACATCTTGCTTAAAACTCAAACACTTAATAGCCTCACAGTTTGTTAATTAACTTAACAACATTCGATGTTTTTTTTTGTGTGTGCAAAAAGCAGACCAAAAGAGAGCTTTAATTTATCCTGAAAATTTTTATAAGTCGGTTCCATGTTTAGGGAAGGGATGTACATCGCTGTCTCCTATTGGCTTGCGCAAGTGTGACAGTTGTATGATGTTGTTAGGTGGCACGCGGACCTTACATCACCAACCATACTTTTGAACTTGGCACGTTTGGCCATTCACGCGACTTTCCACATTCTTGCAGGCAGCTTTTTCTTTAGGCATCGGTCGCATTGGAGCCCGAGGTGCAACCGGATTTGGTCGTGTATTTTTTGTAACAGGCATTTCTACTAACATTTTTGTTTATTAGCGTCCGTTTTATCGCCTGTGCTACATCTCAACTAACCTAAGGAGTATGAGCAGTCGTTGAAATTAAAATCTACAACTTTATATATACTTTATAGATCTTCATAACTTTGGTTGATGTTGATACGCATTTCGCCTTGCACTTTTGAAATGGCCAAACCGCTGGATCACATCAAAAGACCCATGAATGCGTTCATGGTGTGGTCTCGGGGTCAAAGAAGAAATATTTCTTTAGAGAATCCCAAAATGCATAACTCCGAAATCAGCAAAAGACTTGGCGCGGAGTGGAAGTTGCTTTCTGAATCAGAAAAGAGACCATACATTGATGAGGCCAAGAGATTGCGCGCGCAACACATGAAAGAGCACCCGGACTACAAGTACAGACCCCGGCGCAAACCCAAGAGCTCGCTTAAGAAAGACCGTTTCCTTTTCCCCCTGCCTTTCCTCGGGGACGCCGAACATTTGAAAGTATTTTCCACTGACTCGTTTTTGGCCGAGAAAGCCCGAGCCGTTTTCCCGCCGACATCGTCGCCGTACACGTTACTTGACCCCAGTCAATTCAGCACCAGCGCTGTCCAGAGGATCTCAGAAATGCCGCACGCTCTAGCTGCCAGTAGCTTGTCGTACGCGTCCTCGTACCAGACTGGCCCGTTTGGAGGTTTAGTGTGCCCCGGGCAACACACACACACGCACCCGTCTCCCACTAACCCAGGGTATGTCGTTCCCTGCAACTGTGGAGCGTGGTCGGCTGCGGGTTTACAACATCAGGTTGCCTACATTCTTTTTCCAGGTATGACCAAGACGGGGATAGACCCGTACTCCTCGCCACATTCAAATGTTTGAGCACGGAACCAAACCAAAAACGCATGTGAATAAAATAATTGCGTTCACATAATTACGGTGAAATACTTTTTATGTTCTGAGGCCCTATGACAGATTTGGTTGTGAGGCCCCGTCTGTTGGTTAAACTATCTGCCAGCTCTTGACCATAAAGAGAAAATAATATGTTTTTAAGTTAAAATGTTGCCATGGTGAATAAAGAAAATGTTTCTACATACAAAATGGAATACAACTGTAGTAATATTGCCATAGTGGGCTATATACTCCATGTGTGCAACTGGTCAAATCATGGTGAAACTGTGGATTATTTATTATCCATTTATTTATTTTGTAGGTTACTTAAGATTTACATTCTTGAATGGTTTCCCTTCTATGAATGGACACTTGTTTCTGTAATTATGTTGTGTTATGTTTGTTAGCCTTCTGGCACGATTATACCATTTTGTCAGTTATTTGTCATAAAAACTGCTTTTTTATGTAACATTAAGTATAGATGGTCAATATGGCCTGAAATATGTGGGTTGTCTATTGTCAATTAAAATGTGATTTTTAACAGATCAACCTTAATTTGCCTGCTACTTCCTGTCAGCAACTTGTTCAACTAGTAGCCAGAGGAGGGCAGGATAGGACTATGAATCAGTGAAGAATCCCACAATGTCTCATCTTGATTTTGAGTTCAGCTTTCATTTTGATTATGTAAAATTGATGCTTTGTTTTGAACTCTTACAAAAAATAGTAAATTAGCCAATCCCATTGTATTCCTCATTAAGCACAGCAAACTGTAATTGGGAAATGTATTAAAAGTATTATCTTTTTTTGTTGTCAATTGCAAACGGTCCAACCAAAATAAAAAAATCTGTGGTGAACCTAACTCTTTCTCATTGAGTTGCCACGGTGGCTGCCTGATTAGCAGTTGGTTTCTGCCATACTCAAGGACAGAAAAACACATTATCTTTAATGTGCCAGGTCATCAGTTTGATTGATCAATACATTCATATCATGACCTATGTTGCTTTTAAAGGGTGTTGGTAAGAACAGAATGATATCTTGGTTAAAGTTGACATTGATTATGTTCAGTTTTTATGTTTTACCACCTAATAGCAGAGCATTATTTGGGTATAGTGATTTTGCCTTAGCATTTGAAGTAATGTTTAAGGTAAGGTTTGTGCTGTGTTTGTGAGGATTTCAATTGGACCACATTCACATTCACACTGTAGCAAAATAAGTTTATTTCACCTTTGTTAGCATTGCATTTGTGTCTGTTATTGGTACTTGAAAAACAGCAAACTATGCTCTTAAACTGTATTATTTATATATACTAAAGTATTCATTGTAGTGTTTTTTGTCATATAGTATTTACAGTAGTGCCTTTACTCATACATATGTATAGTATTCACTGTAGTCTTTTTACAACATAGCCATTAATGTATTATTTATTACAGTGTTTTATTGCCAAAATACTGTGGTATTTAATATAGTATTAAAGTAATTCAACTAATAAGGACTACTCCAGATAATTGGTTTCCACCAGTGGTACTTGGACAAGTTGTTAGAAATGTAAAAATATAAGATATGTTAACAGACACTATGTTTGCACAAAATAAATATGAAGGTTTAATCAATTTTAGCTGGTGTATATCATTGTTATTATTGATGGACAAACAATACTTTTCTTGTAAAAACAGCGGTGTCAAAATGTTTTTCCCTGTATCCAAATTCAAACTTAAAGAAGGTAATGAATAATTGTTTTCAACGTTTATATCCATAGTTTTTAGGATTTATTCTTTGATTTTTAAATGTTAGAGTTTCTGTATGGTGATTATTTGAGATAAAAATATATATGTAACTGACTGTGTGTGTTCGTGTATGTGTATTTGGATGTTTCTGTTTGTTTTTGTTTGTCTGTGTGTGTGTGTGTGCGCATTTGTGTCAGTGTATGTATGTGTGTGTGAACGTGTCTTGGTGTGTGTGTGTGTACAGTATGCCTGTTTGTTTCTGTCTGCGGAGCATGAGAAACCTCTGATAAGAGAAGAATAGAAAGCCTCTAACTTCCCTGCCTAACTGTTGACAAAATGATAAAGGTTGAGGCATGTGATTAAAAGTAGTTTCAGTCTGCGTGTGACTGTAGAAAAGAATAAGTCTTACTTTAAGGAATTTAAAAGTATTGAAGGAAAAATCATCACTAATCTCATGTAAATGAGCCTTACCGGATGTTGTTACCGGTTGCTTACTCTGAGTCTCTATTTCTAAATCACCTCCCTATAAAACATATCCAGCACCTGTCTACCTTTTAATACACACACCTGCCTGTCTTTATGCCTATGAGTCTTCCTGTTTATCTGTATGCATATATATTTCCAAGCCGGGCGATTCAAATGCTGAATGCCAAATTACCACGGGGACAACATCACTTATTACTGCTGTAATTGCGTTGGTGACCGGTTTATAACAGCAGAAAGGCATCTAGGCAAAGTCCCGGTCACAGGACCGGAGCAGCGTGATGGTTTCTGTCAGGGGGTAATTGTACATGCAGTGCTATTGTGGGAACGTCCTGGGAAAAGGGATTCAGATGTGTCTATTTACTCCTGCACTCAACGGTCGCCTCAAATGGAAGGTGCCAGGTGTGTCGATCTCCACCGTGCCCACATCTCCGCGTAGAACGTCGGGGCAGGAGCGTGCACGTGACCGCCCGCCCACGCCACGTCACACCGGTTAGTCTTACCTCCACCCCCCCTTCAAAAAGTCCCCTTCCTACGAACTCTCACACGCACACACACACACACGCATTTCACTTCGCACACGGAGAGGACAGGTAGAAGAATGGCCACGGCACTGCAGACGGGTGGATTTGTCCTGGGCCTCCTCGGCTCGGCCGCCATCATCGTCGCAACGGGGATGAACAACTGGAGCGCCATGGACCGCCAGGAGCAGGTGGTGACCTCGGTGTACACCTACAAGGGGCTGTGGCAGAACTGCGAGACGGCCAGCTCGGGCTTCACGGAGTGCAGGCCCCTCTATGGCATCCTGGGCTACACAGGTAATTCACCTCAGGAAAGTCTTTCCGCGGCTGTTCTGTATTGTGAGGTCAGGGGGCCGATGGCCTCGTGTGCCTTGCTATCGCTATCTGTGCCATGGTCCTTAAAAGTGTTATACTGTCAAAAACAGCATTCTTTGGTGGAGTAGTTGAAATGGAATGAATTTGAGTCTTCTTTTTGGACTTTTGCTGTAAACGGGAAATGTATATATTTTTTTTCCCGACACTGTCATTGTAATTCATGATGTAGAGGGACCTTACAAACGTGATTCATTGTCGTCTCAAGGGAGTGGTTCGGTTTCTCCTGCCACAAATTAGTTAGCTTTTTTTTAACCCTCTTATCAATCTACTCACCCACAAAAGTAATATTTCTGAACAGTCTTTCCATAGAATGTACTAACCTAAAACAGTTCTTAAGAAAGAGTTGATATTTTCACTCTTAGTAGTGTAGTGGACCTAAGTAGACGGCAGTTGAAACAGGATATGGCATTTCAAATATACAGTACTGGGCCAAAGTATTAGGCAACTGAAAGTCAAACTATGGCCATTCATTTGGATAGTAAGGGTTTTAATCAAAATATATATATATAAATACATGAATATAATATATTATTATTATTATGTTATCCAAATAAATAACTTGAGTTCAACGGTCAGGTGCCTAAGACTTAGGACTGCTAATGTATACATCTATATATTTCTTCATTATGTACATGGTGTATATATATATATACATATACAGATATACATATATAGAAATTAAATTACGCTCATATGTATTCCCATATGAACTCCCACCCACTAGCTTGGCCTAGCAGTGTTGACTTAAGCTGCCATGTGTCATGGTGGCCAGCCTCATGTTCAGTCAACATCATTATCACAGAATTATGAGTGAATGCATAAATGTCCAAAGGTGTCCATTGTGAAACTAGCAGGGTGTGTTAACACCTCTAACCACTGATTGAACAACTACCTTCACGATTGGAGGCCGGCGAAATGTGTGTGTTTGTGTGTGTGTGTGTGTGTGTGTGTGTGGTTAGAGTAGATTTTAAT
The DNA here is from genome assembly GCA_016801125.1 of Novumbra hubbsi. Taxonomy (NCBI): domain Eukaryota; kingdom Metazoa; phylum Chordata; class Actinopteri; order Esociformes; family Umbridae; genus Novumbra; species Novumbra hubbsi. The sequence goes on along the minus strand of JACXGK010003096.1, from coordinate 31,429 downwards.
ATCTGTATGATATACACGGATGGTCGTTTGGGCTGAAAGTGTTTTTCTTTCTTTTTTTTTTGTGGTACACACTGTTTGAGGTGCATTAATTTGTGCGTTTGTGTTGCCCGAGTTTGAGACTGTGTTAAGACGGCCTAAATATGTTTGGCACTTTCTCATGTTATCTTGTTATTCAGCGTGTGTGTGTGAACTATGTTGATCCACTTTAGTCCAGATGTCTTTCATCCATGGTGTGTATCTTTTAGGTCACCTTTCATTTGTGGACGCCATTCAGAACCAATGTATTTGGTAGTCGAGGATGGACCAGTTGTCTAGCCTGCCCCCTCCAGTGCACATGTACTGCTACAGCAATAATAAAAGACCTACAAATAGAGAATACCTAATAAAACATTTAGAAGAAATGACATTAAGAAAAGCAATCACAGTGAACAATAAAAATATAATCTATCCAAATATTACATGCATTTCCTCATGGACACTAGAACATCAAGATTAAGGTTACTTTGTAAGGCATTCTATGAGTGGAGTACATTATGGCCAAAAGCTTTTCTTACAAACTAACTGTTTGTAAGCCTGTGGTATCTGAAGGACAAGGAAGACTTGAGAGCGTGTTTAGAAATTGCAAGTTTTTTAGGGAATAAAAGGTGGACAATTCCTCTGTTTCTTTGCGGAAAAAGGGTCATAAATAGGATACTATCCTAGATCAGTGGGGCTATGTGCTTCCCTAAAGGGTTTCGTTCTAACTACCAAGGGTCCTGTAATACAGTGTTTCCCAACAGTCTCAAGTCATCTATCAAAGGTCTTTGTCAAAAATACACAGACAAAAATACAAAAAGACATTTAGGTTTCTGCAGCGACTGGTATTTATTAAAATACATACATTTTAAAATAGATTAATACTGGGTCAATAACAATTTCTGATAGAGAGCTGTGATCCTACTTAAAAACAAACTAAAGCTCAAGGTCAATTCCATCAACCTAGATCCTCAAGGAAGATGGATCGCTGAACATACTATTGGACAGCTGTGGTCAATAAATCTATTTGGACAAAATATGATGATTTAAAATGAACATCTTTGACTATCTGAGCTGTCACAAAGTTGAACAATTACATTTTAATGGTGGGGTATTGCAAATTAAGAGGGCATTTATGTGTAGACTCCACATCCTCACTCGAGACACTTGTGCAAACGACCCCCCCCCTCCCTAAACCACTAGCTAATACTATTCGGTTTCATTCGGTAAGAGGAAACAAGTTGTGTTATTGTTTAAAGTCAGTCTTGTAGACGTTAGAGGCAGGTTTCACACAGTGCCGCCATTACCTACAACCGCATTTTCCTGACACGATTCCATTTTCCTCATTGTTAAAGTCTATATCCCTTTTTACATATACATCGTAGTAACTGGGCGACTTCAGAGCTCACATTGAGACCTACATCTAACCCCGGTGCTGCGACCAGTAAACACATCCACGCCTCACGTCACTGAAATTTCTGCTATGGATCATAAATATGCTTCTGCATAATTATATTTCTGCTGCAGTGTGTAACTGACGGTACTCTGGTGGCCACCTTGTCTTCCAGGGTCCTTCCAGGCAGTGAGGGCACTGATGGTTGTAGGCATCGTACTCGGTGTCATTGGGACAATGATAGCCGTGTTCTCCCTGAAATGCCTGAAAATTGGCAGCATGGAGGACTCCTCCAAGGCCAAGATGACCCTCACTGCGGGTGTCATGTTCATCGTTGCAGGTACCGGGACATGAACACGCGCGGAGTGCATGTCGCTTGGGAAGTTAGCGATTCAATCATGCATTTATATGTCTTCGGTCAAGTGTTAAAACACGCGTTTCAGAAGCCGTGTTACCACTGAGCGGATGAACTCCCCTCTCTTCCTCCGTCAGGCGTCTGCGCTATTGCTGGAGCGTCCATCTACGCCAACCAGATAGTGGCTAGCTTCATGACGACCGCGTACAACCCCAACTATGGAGGAGGGATGGGCCAGGGCATGGGGATGGGGATGGGCATGGGGGGAGGAGGAAACATGATGCCCAGGTAAAAACAGCATCTCACCAACAGTGGCTAGCTCTACATCCATATTTGGTCACGGTTGGATTGTAGGCGATTCAGTTCACCCTAACCCACTGTGCTTTCTCTCTGTGCCAGATACACATTTGGTCCCGCCCTTTTTGTTGCCTGGATAGGCGCAGCGTTGTTGGTACTGGGCGGGATTCTGAAATGCGTGGCCTTTAAGGGACTGCAGCCGGAGAAATCAACGTCAGTTGGAAACGTTACACAACTGTTTTTTACACAATGAACTATTTGATAATGGCAAACTTTTTCATGTGTTATTGAAATTGTCAATAATGTCATTTTTGTGCCTTTTCCCACCAGCTACATGGGAGTTGCTTACAAAGCTGCTCAAGCCCAGAACAAGCCTGTCTATGACAACGAACCTGGAAAGAGAGAAAACCAAAAATATGTATGATTCCAGATGACCAAATTGTCCACATTAAAAACGCCTATTTGTCTTTGTGTTGCTTTGAATTGTGACTCTGCATTTTGAAACACTTAAATTACTTCCCATACATTTGAAGGCTTTATTTCAGTGTTTATTCTGTTATGGTTGATAGGGGTTTAATTTTTCTAGCATTTTATACTGCCAATACCTTTTTGTTATGCTTATATGGTCGCGCACAATATGTTATTGCTCCTTTGTCAGTGACCCATTAAGGCAACTGTAAAGCTTTCAATTGTACAATAAAATTTACTAAATACACCAAAACGATGACTTTCTGCTATTCAATGTCCTACCATTGGAGTAACACAAAAGTACATTCATTGCCTATACCTGAAAAAATCATACACATTTTTGGAAAGTGTGATCTTCTTCCACTAGATGGCATGAATGTAAAACCCTTTAACAAATCAAACCCACTCCTCCAGGTTCTTATTGAGTCCATCTGATATTTACCACCAAGAGACAGGTGAGTGGTTGAAGACACAATTTTGCAATTGCAAAAGCCTCTTTTTTCCCCCTCTGCCTACATTGCTACTCTGAAAATCATGTATTTTTTTAATTTAGCACCCCCCCTTTCAAACAAGCATTTTCTTGTCAGAGAAAAGCATTTACACTTTTAAAAACAAGGCTACTTATTGTTTCATCAATAATAAGTCCAGCACATCTAATCTGTTTATTAATTACACTTATTAGATAATTTTCTTGATGACGCACAAGTCAAAATTGAATAATTTGTTCTCATTCTCTACTAAGAACATTTTCACCCACTGTCCTAATATTCACCAGCAGGTCCATGTTTTTAACAGGACACCATAAAGGCACAGCAGTTATCTAAAACACTTGATGAATGTTCCAGTCCGCTACTCAAAGCTTTTTGTGTAAGACACAGGTCTACACGCCACAAGCACAGTGAATAAATGCATGCATGTATGCTCCAACAGACGACTCGTAGCATCCAAACAAATATACTTAAAGACATTTAATTTACTGTTGCGGTTTTTCCAACCTCCCCGTTCTCTCACTCCAACGCTAGGAATCCAGTGTCTCGACACTGCCACTGCCCGACGAGACACACCTGTACATCAGGTCTCACATCCCAGGATGTGGTTTACTGTGAGGCCTTCACTTATGTGTGCATCAACAAAGCATTTGCCGGAAGCGAGACACTTGGATTCTTCCATCCTAACAACCCAGATCTGATAGCAATATTTTAAATACAGGGACAACTGACAGACTGGAGGAGGAAAACAACACAAATACAAAAAATTAAAAGTTAAAGCAGTGAAGGTCTTTGGATAATTAATTCCAATAATTTCGTAGTTATAGGGATTGTGAGATCTTTACACATCCAGGCACACTTTAAAGGTGAAAATCTACTGACAAAGTTCATTCAGGTACAAAAGAAATTTCTAACGGCGCTTAAACATAAAACTAAACAATGAAATCCAAAGAGCATATATATTCATAGCAATGCGAGAAAGAAATGCGGGGGGGGGGCACTATAAATTGGTATCATACACTTCCAACTTCTCACTCAGGAATTCTTCAACGCTGTCGGTGTTCCACTTGAGAATGCTGAGTTCTTCAGCAATGTTCCCGTTATCGTCCAGAAGCTTCAGTATAGGGTCTGCCCCTCTCACATACTGAAAACAAACACAGAAAGCACCATCAGAATTACTGATCAGAACTACTGCCTGAACCTCCTATACGTTCAGATCAACTCTGAAGTAATGGGTCATATTTTAACATTACGGTGAAGTGTGGGTGTTATAGTTTCTATATTGACAAGGCGATATGTTCAAAAGAGCTGGTTTCTTTTCAATCCAATGATTTACACAGAGAGAGAGAGACAGACAGATAGAGACAAAGATCCCATTCTATGTATAAAATTGGACGCAATTAATTCAAAGTACAAAACATGCAATTTTCCAGAATTGACTTTGTACCTTAATTTGAAGACCCTTAAACATCTTCGGTTTGTCAGACCTGACAAAAGCTACGGATAGAAAACAAGGTTAACTTACAATCACAGGTCTAATGCATAAACCAACTGGATGGACTGTTCCATTGTTGGAAAACATTCTTTGGTAGTGAAGTGAAGGAGGACATGGTCAAGAGCCTGAGTGTACATCTGCCCCAAACAAACGGCACCATATGGCCCCGTGTTCCACCACAGAAACCCACGTTGACAGAGGCAGGCTGCAACAGCCAGGGAAACTGACACCAACATAACAAGACACCAATGCGTTTCACAAGCTGGGTGGCCACCCAAGAATGCCACACGACTCACCTTGGACTTGAGGGAACCTCCCCAATTTTCATCCGCACACTTCCAAGATGGCCCCAGGGTGAAGCTGTGGAGGGGAACGTACATTGTTAAGGGTACACGCAGATGGCCAGGGTACGGCAGAAGAACACCACACTAAAAACATACACCAAAACCAGTGACAACAAAACCCACAGGCAGTACCCAGAGGCCACAGGGTATCTGTGTGTGCACTAGGCTACATCACAGCCAACGTGATAGTTAATAGCATGCTGTCTGATTTATGTTGATACGTTAGAAATCCAATTTCTAAATGATATACGAGGGCGCTTAAGGGCCCAGAATGCATCTTTTGTTATGGTGCATTATCCAGCCAATGAAACAAACTGATTAATTAATTTCAGGAGTTGTGAACCTCTGCCAAAAAGGTTAAGACTAATCATCAACGTATCCATATATATGGACAGCCAAAACATACTGTTTGGAAAGAATTAAATAAACCACTGTGCTTTTTACACCCTGTGACACACAGACAGACAGGCTGCTGTGGGTAAGATGGGATAATGTAATTTGGGCCAGTCTGATTCATAAAAGCAATACACAGGCGGTTCCTTTGGACCATTAAACTGCAAGTCCCGGTGTATGGAAGGATCCTGATGGATGGGAGCCTGGTGGCCTGCTGGTAATCAAGACTCCACACCAATACACAATAACTTAGAGGAGATTGGAGTGTCACAGCAGTATTTCACCCGTACGCTGTTACAAACACAAATTAAATTACACTAGCGAGCTTCCTCTCCCCTAAGCCATCGGAGCTAATTACATTTTCTTATTTCTTCCCACAACACATTGCATGGGAGGAAGACAGTTTTGGTGACTGGGGGAACACAGATAAAGGCTTTAATGCAGGACGGTTATTGCAACCTCTGTGGCATAAACCACATATACATCAAAATGTTCCATGAAGATGAATTTTCAAATGCAATAAAAAAAATCATAACCCTCCCATTGAAAACAGGATACATAGGTATATAATTCCTAACATTTTCAATAAACACTGTTTTATTCAACAGTGTCATACATTTGTGTCCAGAAAATGTACTAAGCGAAAAAAGTCAGTGTATGGAATACCAGAAAAAAAACTAACAATGGTTAAGCAATGATTATGTTCTGTAGTACTCCAACTATAACTTGGGAGAGCAAGCAGTTCATTACGGCTACAGATTAAATAAAGTTCAATTAACTGTACAGAGTGATACAAGGTGATGACCTTGGCAACAAATGGAGCTTGTGATTCCAGTGACATTATGATATATGCTCATCTGTTTGACAAATACTATAATTACCAATAATAATCTCATCATGGAGACAAGCCAACCCACATGGTATCTGCAAACTGCTGGCTAAAGCAACTGTGCCAAGACCAGTGAGGGGAAAAATGTGATTAAATACAACCGTTTGTGACAAATCCATTGATAAGAATTTTCTGAAAACACATTGTCCAGGTGAGAGTTACATTCTGCCTTGGGCATAAATAACTATGTATAATATTTTTACACTGTATACGAAAAAACAACGATGATAATCAAGATCTGATGAGCTGTGCTGCCGCTCAAACGCTCTTGATAAGCTTGTTATCCTACGTTGTGTTGCTAGGATACAGAAGAACACCAGGGGCTTGGTTTAATCAAGTAGAAATTAGAGGTTTTGCACACCACCATATTTTTTTCAATCCATTTTTTATGTTTGGGTTAACAGAAACACCTCCCTAACACCAACACATTGGGTAAATGTACTGTTTAGTAAAAACTGTTGTGCAATGTAGCAAACCTTTAAGCTAAACGAACGTACCCCTGCACTACCAAAATTCTGTTAACGGCACAGCAAGATAAGCCATCTCCATAATGTAACATTAAAAGAGGCAGTGCTCGACAGGCAGGGTTGGGCAGTAACTGATTGCACTGCCCGGATACATTACGTGTGCAGAAGAGGTACGACACCTTGTGTTGGATCAGATTCTAACATAGGATCGCAAAAAATCTTTTGTCTCTTAAAAAACATACTGCCAGTGTTTTATAATCCAAAGGTCCACCCCTGAATGTTGACCAATCAGCATTAATGAACAAACGCGAATAAATATTTAAACACGCTGTTGGCTGACAGTATAGCTTCTTTCCTGACATTGTCGTTGGGCTGAGGTCAACTTACAATCCGGGTCTCACAGCACTGGTAAAACTGATGTAAAATGTGCTGTTGCTAACAGTATAAGAGTAGCATTCTCCCCGACAGTTTCCTCAGCCCACGATGGGCAGAAATCCTGGTTCTCCACTTGGCAACACATCTAAACACACTCCTAGACAACATTCACCAAATGTACCAATTGTATAGCCCAGTTAGATGACCCGTCTCAATCTCACCTCACTTGTCTAATGGATTTGTCTGGTAAACAAACAGTTGAACTGTAACAACACTGAAGGCTCTAAATAACATCAGATCTGCTTTAGACAAACAGCTTTATTGTGTGATTGATTTTTCTTAAGTCTTTGTTACAAACAACCATCTCATCCAAATGAAGATACTCAGCAAGCTAAGGTTCTTGAAGACCTGTATGGTTTGTAGAAAAAAGTTTTTGACAACTCGCCCCTCACTGCCTTTCAAAATAGTAGTTTGTCGACACCTGATCTAAAAACCTGACTTCAAATGATTCTTTCTGTAAGAATTTCAACGGTTTTAGACTTGGGAAATGTCTTAAGAGTTTGGTCTGGCCACCTAGGAATATAAGATCCCATGTTCCCAGTTAAATTATGAGTAACAAATCAGTACACCCATTCTCCAACATTGATGAATGTTCTTAAATTCACTGTGGGGCCTTAAAGGAGAGAACATGATCAGGTATACATTAATTAAAATAGAGGCTTCCTAATGTCTTACCTTCCTGGTCTCCATCTGGGCCTCCTGTTGGCAACATTGCCTGCAGACAGGTTGGATCTGGCCCAGGCTGAACTCCCCCAGTAGGTCACAGGAGCTACACAGGAGGTTGCTGGAGAAGCCCAGTTCCCTGCACGCCTCCGAGGACAAATCGGCTCCATACGCTGAAATCTGTGCAGCGGAGAAGGGGAGAGGCATTTGATTAGACACATTAGGTTCTAACGTGCATTTACCATCAGGCAACAGTCAAGAGGTAGGTTGTCAGTATCGGCTGGACTGGTGTGAACAGGACTGTGGAGTGTCCCAAAACAACCCTGAGCAGTGTAGCACAATACCCCGAAATGCCTTATTGCAATTTTAAACTGGTTATGGACAAAAGTACAACAATTAAAGCATTTTTTGTCATACCCATAGCTTTTGGCCAAGTTAGCTTTCAGGCCTCTAAGCCTTGTTTGTAATAGAGGTCACATGTTCCATCCCCTCAATGGCTTGGGAAATAAAATAGTAGGACGACTACATCAAACATTGACAGGGCAAACATTAAATAGGTAAAACAAAAACATATATAGGTAAAACGCAAAGATATTGGTAAGGCACCTTGTCCTATATATAAATACACATTTAAACAGTTCTAAAATCAATCGGGTGGTTTAAAGTCAGTTGGCGCATTGAACCATCTATTTTGCGCAGTTTAACGATATACTTTTTTGCTTGAGGAAGGGGGGGGATTTTACGCAGGAACACAGAAGTGCACAATCTTTTGAATAAAATAACAGAGTGCGAACTTAAGCGACACCAAAGTGCAGCTTTCGAGTTCTGCCGCTAGGTTTTACGTTGATTATGACTCATACTAGTTCAGTTAAGTGGGATAACTAATTGAACCATCAGCTCGCAAAGAGGGGAACATAACCATTTTAATACTCGCGTTCATTTATCTTCACATAGTTTTAATATTACGTTTCGTCCAGCGATAACAATAAAATGTAATATTTTTGTGTTGTCTCGCCCTGATTGGCTCTTTGCTTTGTCACCAGTCACTTAAATGAATGTGAGTGGTTTCAGCATGCATTGTATGTGCATGTAAATGTAGTGAGTGTGTTAACGCTTAGTATTTCTCCCAAGGGAAGGAAATCAGTTGAATCAGACCTTGCTGGCTAAACTGAACAAACTTTATGAACCGATGCGATTTGCATAAGCCACGTCATTCGCTGCGTTATTGTTTGCTGATGTTGCAACAAAAGGTGTACACATCGATTGTAGAAAAATAACTTGACATCCATTATCCGCTGTAAAAGTACAAACAAATTGCCAAAGGTATACAGCTATCGTACCGGATTTTTGTTCAAAAACCTACCGTTTGTATGAGAGAGAGAAGCCATAGCAAATAAACCTCTCCCGACATTTTGAGTTGTGAACGGAAGGAAATTGATCAGTGAGGACCCGTAAAAATGTAAGTAGTACTGCTAAGTGCCTGACATACTGTATGTTGCAAAACACACGTTTTGGGTCATTTGTCGTCATTCAAAACCGTTTCGATTACATATTCAGAAGAAGGATATCTGGTTGTTTGCTGTAGTTCTTCTAAACATGATAGTTCAATGTTCTTAGTCTTTTTTCATTTGGATAAAATGTAGGCACCTTACACATTTCTTCTTTGATTGGTCACTCACATATACATTTCATTGGCACGCGGAGACTGCCCTCTATAGCCACATTCAAGAACTGATTAAAATGTATCCAATGGTGTTTCAACAGACTTGACTGTTGACGAATGAAAAGCCTACTCAGTTTAGTGGACCGTTGGTTCCACCAATAAGGTTTTCGTAACTAATAAATCCTCCGAAGAATATAGGCATGCGGATTGAACTGAACTGGACAGAGCTACGGAGGAAGAATCGCGAGGACCGAAGAATACGAGCTCGTTTCTGTTGACACCCTTCGGCAAACATCTGAACGGCATTGAGGTTTAGTGCAGTTCTCTTTAATGAGATTACAGTATTGTCTTATGGAACCAATAATTTGGATCGGAGTGTGTCCGCAACTGGAGAAGTAGATATTTAAATACAGGACAATAACAATTCCAATGCAAAGGGCCATGCACAGACACTCGCTTTGTAATTGACTATTACTTTGCCTTTCTAAATTGTGATATTCTGAAAATGGAATGACTTGTTATCACTGGATTGTTTGATGGGGCTACTAAGGATGATGATGCCGCCCAAGTTTCAGCTTCTGGCGCTGTTGGCGTTCGCAGTGGCCATGTTCTTCTTGGAGAACCAAATCCAGAAGCTGGAGGAGTCTCGGGGAAAACTAGGTAAGACTGCAGTCTATTCGTCCTGCTGCACGCAGCAGGTAATGAAACATGAATGAGTCTGCAAGATCCAGCGGGGTTTTAATTATTGCTAAACCATCATGTCAGCCGGGTTGCCAATTTGGGGCTGACTTGTAACAACATAATTCTCTCCCCGTGGGAAGTGACAAGCTGTCGTTTTCAGGGCATAGTCCGGTCGGTATAAAGCCATTAACTGTCAAGTTGTTATGTTGAGTATACATGTTTTTAACATGTGGTTGGAAAAATCACGTGCACAAAAGTGAGACCTGTGGCACTGTTTTTATGGATTAATCAATGGCGTTGGAGAGGATGAAAACCACAATGTATCATGGGTAAATTCTGAACTGACTGGCTGATCTACAAATAATAAAGAGTAGTTTTTTATGATGCAGGTGATTTGTAGAGCGACCGGTTAGCAGTCTCGTCCAGATTTGTTTCTCGCGTACACCGCCATTGATAGTGTAGTCTTCAGGCTCGGCGGGTAACAATTAAGGGGGACATGGAGGCAACTGGGCCAGGACTGGGGACCCTGTGGCTGTTGAGTAATTTCACAAGAGGTCCAGATAGGCTCCATAGAATGTGACTGTAAAAACACTGTGCGTGCCGAGGCATTGGAACCATGGTGTGTATTTGCGCCGTGCTGGCCCGTACGGATTATATAGAACATCACCCTATTCGGTGTACATTCTGTGTATCCAGTATTATTGGCCACCTCCATATGCATGGTGTAATTGAAACGGAACTGATCATGCCCATACGTTTTCTTTCTTGGTTTTCACTGCAAACATTTGGCATAAAATAATGATCTGCTCACAAACGGCTATCGTAATGTAATATGTTATAAGAATGTTACAAGTAGACAACCATATTAATAGCAGAAACAACATGAAAAGGGATATCTAAATGCTTCTGGATTAAAAACAATACAACCCCAAAAAACAATAACACTATTTGCAGAAGCAAGAATTAAGGGGAGCTGTGTTACACAACAAACCCTAAGAATTTGTTAACATGGCAAGTTTAAATGCGTTGAGGAGTAAATGTCTCTGTACACTGGAGCTGTAAATTATGTGCTACATAGTGAAATAGTTCTGAGGTTAGGCAGGGCCACAAGAGAGACTTCCTTGGCTGTCCAACCAGGTGCAGATGTAGGCCTATTCCTCCCGTCTGAGAAAGAGAAAGCAAGTATATTCATTTCTATATTTATTTGATTATATTGCAATTTTTTTATGGCTGCATAATAAATCGATTTATTTTTATTTTTATGTGAAGTATTCTTAAGGCAAGAGCATGCAATATCCACAGTTATGTGTAGCTGTTTTTAAATATTATTTTCTGCTTTCAACAAACACCAAACGCTACCCTGCGCTTTTTTCACCGCTCTCTTTTTTTAAATATACCCTGAATGCTGCTCATTTAAACACAAAACCAGCCAATCAGGTGTTCGCTAATAATTCCATTTATATGATTCACCCAATTTGTATGCGTCTCCTGACCTATATCATACTATAAACATAAACAACTAGCTTTTATGCTAATTTCTTACAGACCTAACACCCGCCAATGACGGCCATATACAACCGCTTAATCGAAATCTCCAACAGAGCGCTGTGATTTGCTTAGGTTCTTGTTGCAAACACCGTCCCCAACAGAATATGTTTCGCCTCCTGCCATGCCTTGATTGTCAACACAAATTGCTTCCTAATTGATTTGTCGGGTAAAACTACTCTCTTTCCCAGACAAATGCGCGGAAGGTCTGGGAGGTCATTAATTGTGATTATATTACATTGTTACTGCAGAAACTAGCTAGCTTTTTGAAAGAACATTGCATTTAGTGTTGTGGGCTACCAACTAATTATCTTTTCATTTGTAATGTGATGAAGTTGCTCAGGCTAGACTTGATATAATGGACAAGTATAATGACTTTATGTAGCATTAGGAATACCACTCCAAAATCTATTTTAAGCCTGCCCTCGTGTTATCGTGACTGGTAAAGCCAACAGAAACATACTTTACTCCATAAGGCCAACTGTGAAACCTAGCCAGGCTTGAATGTGCCAGCCTACAGTCAAGGTTAAGATGCAACAGACATTTTGTTGAAACGTGAGTTTCTTTAGCGTCAGCTCATGGTGGGGAGGGGTGTTGATGACATGCTTTCCTCATGGGTCGTAATTCTAGAGGGGAGCCAGCCTGTGCTCACTTGGACCTGCATAAATAGAAACTTTGTTTATAAACCTGTCACCTCATGGCTTTTGTAACTAAGCAGCTATCTACATCCAACCTCCAAACCAGACATGGGGTGGTCCAAACCTCACGTCAACGCACGCAATGCCAAGCGTCAGCTGGAGTGCAAGGAGAATGCTACCTACTGGAATGCATAGTGCTTGCTCTAAAGTTTGGTGGAGGAGGGATGGTGGTCTGGGGATGTGTTTTAGGCTAGGCCCCATAGTTTTGGTGAAGGCTCATCTTAATTCTACTGGATACAAAGACTTTTTAGACAATTCGGTGCTTTCAACTTTGTGGCAATAGTTTGGGGAAGGCCCTTTCCTGTTCCAGCAGTATGACAGTGCCCCATGCAGGGGCTCCATAAAGACATGGTGGCTTGCACAACCGTGACCTCAAGGTGTTGTCTGTTTTAAAGAATTCACGCAAGTCCCTTTAATGAAAAGAAATAAGGACGCCGTATACATCATGAATGTATTTGGAGAGGGGGACTCTGTGAGGTAGGCACGCCTCCTGCTCGACGATTATTCATTCCTGCACTGCAACTTGTAAAGGAGTTAGACCAGGATTTATTCCACTGCTAGGCCGGGCCTCAACCCTCTTACTGCTGAGTGCCCTGGACTGGAATTTTCTCATGCAAGCACCTTGCCATCTCCAGACCCGCAACAACCATAAGAGAAGGCTACTATTTTATGTGATTGATAGTACTCTAGCTAACACCTACCGCTTGAAGTTGACCTGAGTCACATGGGTTGTGTCAGCCTGGCTAAATAGCCTCTGGCTTTGAAAAGTCAATCTCAGTGCAGTGCTACATCATCGCTGATCTGCTGATGTGGGCAAATTCCTATAGTTCACGTCTTGGAAATCTGAAGGCAGCAATTGTTATGATGAATCTGACCGCTATGAAAGGTCAAGATCCTGATACGCTATTGGGCGTCCATAACAAGACCTTATTATACATTTCTGGAAAAGTGAGAACCCATTTGTCATCATGAGCCAATGCGTGTAGAACGGCAATCGTTTATTTTTTTGTCATTATAAATTAATTATATCACAAGGCAAAAGGTGGAGTGAGTTGGTCTAAATATGTCACTACAGTATCAAATATACAGAAATGCAGCATTTGTGCGTAGTCTATGCCAAAGCTTCAGGCATGAATATAAAATGTGTGACAACCAGGCCTTCTCTCATTTGTACCTTTAGGACACCCTCCACCCGCTAAAGTGTTTGTGCTGAATCCGTAAGTGACAATACATCATGCAGCATTGAGCGTTGTAGCACAATGACTTGGGTGAAGCCTCTATGTGCTGTGCTTGAATGGCACAAAGCGTTCAGGGTGACATGTGCCTGTGACACTGAATTTCCAGCTACGATGTCTGTCAGCGTGGCTGCAGAAACACCACGGTGGGAAGATATTTGCTGGCCTCTTCCCTCGGTGGAAACGCTAACAGAGCTTTAGGAATATAGCACTTGACAGGGCAGGACTGAGTGGAGCTGGTCGGTGTCCCAGTCGCTGAGGAATTAATGAGAGTTGTCAGTCTATGTTAGCCAACTAGCTTGTGCGCCGTTACCAAGTTCACACCTTTTGGATCACGTACACCTAGTTCTCCCGTAACCATTTTCTCTTTATCCGGAGTACTCTGATTCCCTTTGAACTCCTTCTGAACCCTTGGAGCCATGTTCAGCTCCCTCAGGATTATAAAATGTGTGATTCGTGATCAATTGGCCGGCGTTCATTACAGAGCAGCTAGTGTACCCATCTAGCTTGGGTGTCCAATGGTCGGCAGCCCCCTGAAACATGCCTTCTGGGGGCCTAAGGGATTGTATGCCACTGTGGGAGTGCCAGGAATGGGTTTGGTAGCACCGCAAATGGCCGTAAGTTGAGCAGGTGGGGCCCTTGTTGGTTAATTCATGGCATTGGCTCTTCAATGAAAATCGTCTTGCTGTTAAGTTATATTTCAGTGCGCAGTCGCAAGCCAATGGCTGACAGGCTAAGCAGCGTTATGAAGTGTTTCGCGCCCTGTGTGTGTAACTGAGACCACCTTCCTTGTGCCATCGCATTCCCTGGTCGTTTTCTTAGAGGTTTGCCAAATGATGCAGTATTCGGGAGGTTAGCATGCGTGAAAGCATATGTCGTTTATTTGTGGCGGGCGAATACTGCTTTATGACACTTATAAACATCCTTCTCAGAGAACCTGTTGGAAATTAGCTTCTATAGATTGACGCTGTCATCATAAATGATAATATTATAACTTTTTGTCGGTGTCCTTCCTTTGCCGGTCGATAACCATAAACAACCACTTTATCTGGAGTCTGGGAAGCTACCGCATTGCAAGATGGTAATTCCCTGTGGCAAAACAGCCCTTGGATGAAAGTCTAACATTTGGGAAAGACCTTTCTGATGCTCCCGGACTGCAAGTTGTATGGGCATGGGGGGGGATATTTAATATTTAATTCAACAGAGAAATATTTAAAAGCCCTGGCTGCTCACATCATAAGCCTTAACAAAATGGAGGGAGAAAGGTGTTCCTGCAGTATTGTACAACCCACTTCATCAGATATTAGCTGGGCATGTTGCAATCTGGTGTGAAATTTTCCCCTTCCTCCTTCAGCTAGTCGCCACTAGCTTGTAAACCACAAAGTCATAAGCTACATGTGTGTCCTTACATTTTCTAGGATATACAGTGCGTGTTGTGACTTCCAGAACATTAGTGGCTAGTGCTTCATGCTATACCAGTTGAGAAAAGTACACTTGCAAAACTAGAGAAAAAAATCTATCAGGAAGGATAAGGAGAGCGCAATTGTCTTAGGCCACCACCTACAAAACCATTCCTTTTGGGGGTTGTCTTGCTGTTGCCCCCCCTGTGCACCTGTTGTCACTGGCACCAAAACGAGTGACATTGATTCAAAATCTTATGCTTCTAGACAGATTGATATCCCTGAAGTGTAATTGTCTGGGTGTTATACTTGGTTGATTACATGTTCCCTTTAATTTATTTCAGCAGTGTATTTGTAGAATTGTTAGACAAAAGGCAGTATCAATTTAGGAGTTAATAAAGTATCATATTCTACAAACGAAATCATGCGCCAGTTATAAATGGCAATGTACAATTCAAGCCCAGCATGCACAAAAGACCTGGAAGGAATTCAGTGACGCTGAAGCAAAGAGACTGTGAGAAAAGCGTGGCTTTGCTTCATGACAGTTGGAGGCAGAAATCATTAACGTGATGGTGCGGTTTGTAGCTACATGGAGTAAATCTGAACCGAACGTAATGCTTTCCTGGTGATTATAGATGTGTGTTCCAGGCATGTATACTGTGACGATTACGTGTTCCATTAATTGGTTTTGAGCAGTACATTTACGTTTGGAATGTGGCTGTGGAATCTGACTTGGTTGCTCAACAATCTAGTAGAAACCTCCTCTGCATTGCATGTAATGTCAGCATCATGTTGCTGCTGAATCCTGGCTTTCAACTCTTGTGACACAGTGAATCTTGTATTGTCGGCCTTTGGGGAGTTTCTCGGCTGCGCTTTGCCACAGATTTACTCTTGGCGTTATAAAGCACTGAGTACTAGCAGTTTGGCATGGTGTGTGTGGAGACTCTAGGGACCGTCTCTTACTATAAAAGTGGAGTGTCACAGAAAAGCCAGTTGAAACATTCAAATGTTTTTATAAAAGGATGATCATAATCAATTCATTAGATGCTGCTTTTGTGTATGTAGCCTAGTTAGGCATGCTCTGTAATTACTCCTTCCTTTTTCCTGTGTTGTATCATTTCACAATACTTGTGTAGGGAAGTGTTTGTTTTAACCAGGCTTATGTCATTGAGGACTAGTATTTAGAACCACTTCTGACCGTAGAATAACATATTTGGTGGCCATTTTGTTCCACCTATCCTCAGTTACCATGACAGCCGATAATAGCTTAGATCTCGTGCTCTTAGACACGTTTGTTATTGTAGCAAATGGGTTCCCTGTTGTTTCCACTGTAGTGCTTTGGGACATAATAAATTGTCTACAGACGTCTCAGCTGTCCTATGAATAGCTGCCCTCCACAGGATAAATGTTTGTAAGGTCTCCTGTCTGTCCAATGTTAACACTGATGGGCAGAGAATCAGATGTGTGGATGTTCAGTCACTTTTTGAAATGTTTTGAGCTTATTTTCTTCATAAATACGTACCCTTTTATTTGTGCGATATACTTAATTCATAATTGATCATGTATTTATTGTCATCTGTCTACACCCAATACCCCATAAAGCAAAAACATGTTTTTAGAAATGTGTACCAATTAATTGACAACAAAAAAAATGATCCTTTGGTAGCAGTTATAGCTTGAGTGTTCTTGGAAAAGTCATAGTAAAGCTGCTAGAGGCGTAGCCATGTACATGTGCTCAATCTCTGTCAGATTGGATGGGGAGCTCTTCTCACAAAAGTTAAATGGGGCTCAGATGCATATTTGGCCCCAGTCTGGTGTCCTATGCCCTCTAGATCAAGACCTCTCTGTATTTACCTCCATTCATCCTTCCTGACTAGTCTCATAGACTATGTAACTGAGAAACATCCCCATAGCATGATGCTCCCACCACCATGCTTCACCATAAGGATGGTACATTGTTTTCACCAAAAGTAGGGCTTGTCATTCAGGCCTTATAGTTCAACATTGGTCTGAGAATCGTTTTACTTTCATGGATAAGTGTGCACCTTGTTCCAGATGCAAAACTAGGTGACATTGAACCTGCAACTCCTGAAACCGACCAAAAGCACAGAAACGTTTTTTATTTCAATTCTCAAGGTGAATGAATCACCCATTGAGATTCAAACCCCAGTAAGTCCTACATTTTAAGTCGTTGATGTAACTCAGTATCTCAAAGGCTGATGAAAACACATGACACCAATAATTGAAGTGTAGCCTTCCCACACTGCAATCAAGTTTTGAGTGTGCTAAAACAAAGATTAGACCCCAGATCATTGACACTTTTCTAACAGACAGGTTTTTTTCAAGGACAACAGCTTGAATGCCCTCTTTTGGGATTGTTGTGTTATCTCTGCAATAGGCTCCAGTCAGGCCCATCTTAGGACCTCCCAAACCACAACCTTCCTACAAACACACTGCAGTGTTGTGTTTACGTCCCTCACTCCAACTGACAAGGCCATATTTTGTCTGCCGACAAGGGTTTTTGTCTCTCGCTTAACAGACAATTGAGGCTTGTGTACTCTACCATAAGGAGAATTGGCTACTTAACAAGATATCTTGCCCTCGAGGAATTGTCTTCTTCCATTTACCAGATTTGTTTGGGCATGTGAAAATGCAATCACTTGGTAACTCTGTTTCCACCACACCTCGGATGCGTGTGAAACGTCTATACTCTCTGGAGCCAGCATTACTAGCCGAGTGTTCATTTAAATGTTCTGCCTTGTCTCGTCACCTGGCTCGAACCAAGCCTTCCCTCTCCCAGATGTCTGGACCTCGTCTGCTGGGCCAGACATGAATGAGAGTTTTCACAGTCCGTCAATGCAACAGTTGTCTCCCAAGCCCCGGTAATCTGTCCTGAAAAGGGCACTTCAAGAAATTAAGTTGTAACTCATGGTGCCTTGGTTCTTTATTTGCGAACATTGCAGAATATTGACGAGGTGTCTGCATCTTGCTGTTGTTTGAGACTGTAGTTCCGTCACAGTCACTGATGGCATTTTTAAAACCCTCGGAACACCGTAACAGTGAACCGGTAGTCCAGTGGAAACCGATTATGCCTTTTCGCCTAACTAATTCACACCAGCAGGCTGTGTGCGTGGACCCCAGTAAGTAAATAATGTGGGGTGCATTGTGGGAATTGTGTCATTCCTTTAAATACAGCACAAAGCGCACCTCTAAGCTTATCCTACTGTAAAAAACAAAACAAATAACTTTGTCTTTTTTTTTACACCAGGAACCTATATCTCTTTCCTGTCATACTCCATTGATTTTGCAATCCAGCGCTATTGAAGTGGAACCGTACAAGGCATCTAGCTCTCAGGCTGGCGATAGCCAATCTCTATTATCCCGGTTTCGGGGCTAACCTGCTAGGCGACGAAGCGCTGCAGAGTATGATGGATTTATGAGCTTCCTGGAGAGAGGCTTATCCTGTGCCCTGTTTTTATTATGTCATCAAATCTTATCAGAGGGCCGTAATACATGACAAACTGTCACATTCATGGATTCCCAGCTGAATATGAATGATGATTGGAAATGAACAATATTAATCAAGCATGAAATAGTTTTGGAAAATATGACCGTCTTGACCAGCGTCTTGGATTGTGTTAAGAATAAGAGGCTTTGGCTTAGTTGATATAGTGTTTCTAACTAATGCTGCTATAGCTCATAATTAGCTGGAGATGCAAAGTGGAATCAACTGAATGGAAACACACTGGCCAGAGTGATTGAACGAGAAAACATCTGTCCATTTTAATTACATCACTTCTGTGTTGATTATTAGCGAAAGATTGTGGCGCCCTTTACACTAGAGTGTATTTGTTTTAACGGAGTTTGCTCATGCCAATAGACGACAACAAATCTTTACCTCCTGCTAGGTAAGTGTTGGCAATGAACACCAGGCCTATAGCTCAGGCTCTGTCTAAGTTTAGCTTTTTTGCTTTTGAAGGCTCTGGAGAGCAGCTGATTCTGTTGGTACGGTGTAGTGGAATCTCCCAGGTCCTCGATGGCCCGTGTAATCACATTCATTTGGCTCTAAAATGAATCCCAAATCGGCGCTGGTACTGTGAGACCCTTCTTGCACACTGGTATTACATTTGAACAGTCCAATTAGGTTTGGCGCTGCGTGCCGGACGGATGTCTCACCGGTCTGTACGTCGTGTTCGCCCCCGGGGTTGTGACGACAGACGGACGCGAACTGCCAGCTGTCACAGCCCGGTACGGCGGCTATCACCAGTTGCTAGCACAGTTGTTCAGCGCTAGCTTTGATCAGCGGGATATTAGCAGCTGCCTGGGAGGGCTTCGGTGGGGCCGGGGGTGGATGGAAGGGGGAGCTTGAAGATCCAGAAGGATCACAGCTGACATGTTAATTACTCCACTGTACCAGCTGCTTGGGTGCCAGTGTGTCTTTCTGTGGCTAGGCATGGCAGGGGTTGGCATGGCCCCTTGGGATTCGTATCAGGTGCCGAAGCGGAAACCTGAGGTTGATTTCTAACCTGCGGTGGGAAGACCCTGACGGAGACTGCTTGGGCTTTGTGGGCCAACCGTGTTTGTCTGTTTATAAGACAAATGTAATGTACAAAATGGGCCTGGTTCTCTATCTCATTCTCACATTTTATAACCTTTTGTACAGCAAGTAGAAGTTAGAAATAGGTTTATTTAGTAGGAGTTGTGTCGGGCCGGGATGAGTCTTTTAGCTGTTTGGTGATCCAGTATAAAGGTCAACCTGGGCATCTAACAATAAAACAAGAAAATGTCCTAACTAAACCATGTTCCTTGTTTATTAATGTTTGTATTTTTAGTGCAGACTACCTATTTAGGTACCGTTATAACTAAGCAGAATGTACAATATCAGGATTTCCAATTTGAATGTTTGTGACCAAAACCCTGTTGAAGTGTAAACCTGGTTCAAACCATTGTTTTGCTAAGGGTTGCACTGCCATATCGTCCAGCAATCGCTGTCAGTTGACTTGCAAAAAACATTATTCTTTATATCATAACGACCTGGGTTTAATGTGAATTATCCAATATCCTCAGATCTTGTTTAAAGTAAATGGAGTCTATAACTGCTCTTTACCAAGTGTTGCGTCTTATTTTTCTATTGTTATGTATTTTTCTCCGTTGCATTTTGTTTTTAAACTTAGGTGGGAGAAAGTTTTTGTACAATATTTAATTTGTGTGCAAGACCGCTTTTTCTAAAAGCTTTTGCTTGTGTAATTGCTTTCTCCTTTATTGTCACTATCTTTTTCTTTTTTTGTCTGGCCTCGTATAGTCCCCTGTAACTGTAACTGTGATCTACGTGAATTATCCTCATCAAAGTAATAATCCCAAATATTTTCAATGTACCACCCCCGCTATGCTGGAATTACTCCATAGAATAGTTGAGATCTACAGGTCCAGAGACTAAAGCTGAGGTTGGAGCTGTTTTTTTTATTTCTTTTCTTTTCATAGTCAGGGCTTATTGTGGAAGTTTTAGGGATTTAGAAAGGGGTCTGTGGGACTGAACCAATTTGAATATAGTTTAAATGTATGATATCTGTTACTGATTATATTGAAACATGTAATATGAATACGTCTCAATGTGATTAATTCGTTTTCAGCTGGATGTTCTCTTACAAACATTGGCCCAAAGCTGCATTTAGTTGCGCAACACCAATGTGGCTTGCAACAATTATCCACACATTGAAACGCGACAGAAAACAGACCGAGGCTGCAATGAAGGAAGGGAAGTTTTAAAAAAGGGAAGCTTTAAGAAATAAATTGTTTCAGTTGACATTTCAGTATGTGCTTTTAAAATCAGCAATGAAAATGAAATGTTCCAATTCAGGTCCAGCGTGTTCCAAGATAACGACTCTCACCAGACTTAGTTCCGGTCCTGGTGGACATGGATACAAACACAAAATGCAAGAGCCAATTGGCTGACTGGGATACAGCTGTCTAGGCAACAGCCTCCAGTGCAGCCCGGTCATTCCCCGTTTTCTTGTCCAACGGAGCATAAAATGCCTGAAAATGTATGACTCCTACGTCAAAGTGTTTAAATGTATTGGAAGCTTCCCTAAGAAAGCCTCATGGATACAAATGTCAGTGTCTGTTGCCTTGTTTGGCGTATGCAGTCAAGAATCTGGCTAAGCCGAAGCCATTCAACCGTAACCATGTAAAGGGCGGAGCCCCCCGCTTCGTGTGACGAAGGTGAACCAGGTCTTCAAACGTTTGCTCCTCTTTCCCCACGGCAGAGCGGGCTATCGCCAGGCACGAGGTCCGTGAGGTCGAGCAGCGACACACGCAGGGAGGTCTGCGGGAGCGCGAGGCCCCGTACGGGGCGGACAGCGAGGACGTAGTGATCATCTATAACAGAGTGCCCAAAACGGCCAGCACCTCCTTCACCAACATCGCCTATGATCTGTGCGGCAAGAACCATTACCATGTCTTGCACATAAACACCACCAAGAACAATCCAGTCATGTCCATGCAGGACCAGGTCAGTGCTGGGCGTCCCTCGTTTTTCACCACGTTCATTTGTGTTGTTTCTTTAGAGATCACGGTGTCATTCGTTCAAGGTCACTAGGCAGTGTGTGTGTGTGTGTGCGTATTCCAGCAAACGTTTAGAAATTGCGTTAATAGATTTGTTTGGGGGTTTGGGACCATGATGACGTCTGCCCCGCCCAGAAAAAAAAGTGTTGCCAGAGATTAGGCCCTTTCCCCACTCTAGAGGTTTAAATGGCATTGCTGCTCGACTGGGGATGTAGCTCCTTTAGTGGAGAGAAATGTGTGTTGTGTGCTCATTGTGTCGTCGGTCTACCCAGGTGCGGTTTGTGAAGAACGTGACCGAATGGAGGGCAATGAAGCCGGCCTTCTACCACGGTCACGTCTCCTTCCTGGACTTCACCAAGTGAGTCCGGCACACCGCCGCCAAACCCTACGACACACACTTCTTACTTCCGTCGCCCCCTGGTGGGACACGTCAGTAGCAAATCACTATCGCTGATTCAGCAACTGCCCAGTAATTGAAGGACCTTTAAATCCTTGTGGTCGTGGCAGGATAACACAACCTGTCTTAGTGTCCAGGGCCCCAGTTCTCTTTTTTTTTGTGATGTTCGTTCGGTGGTCGTCTTTTTAAATGGAATGTCTTTATAGGGTCTCTTTCTCTATGCTCTAACTAAGTTGTCAGACCGTCCCAACCTAACACTAGCGAACAATCCCAGATAAGCCTGTTGCGTATTCATAGGTCGTCTTAGATTGTGAGGAGATAAATGTCTGGGTCAACATGATATTCCTGTACCCAGATTTGGAGTGAGGAAGAAGCCCATCTACATCAACGTGATCCGAGACCCCATCGAGCGCCTGGTGTCTTACTACTACTTCCTGCGTTTTGGGGACGACTACCGACCTGGCCTGAGACGTCGGAAACAAGGGGATAAGAAGGTTGCAGCCCACAAACCTGCATGTTTTTGTGTTTCAGTAATGATCTAACACTGTAAATGGATTGTTTATTGTATATCAAAAGGTCGTAGACGGAGATTTATTCTTTCCATGTTTTTAACTTGAGTTTGTGAATGCAGCGACGTCCTGTGTTCACATGCAACGGTTTTCGGATGCGTCCCTGAGCCCGTCCAGGAACACCTCCGAAAAACGGGGGTTGTGTTTGAGCGGTTGACAGCTTCTGTATGTAGTGCTGTCTTTTGATTGGTCATCGCCGTGTTTCAGACTTTTGATGAGTGCGTTATGGCTGGAGGCTCCGACTGCGCCCCGGAAAAGCTCTGGCTACAGATCCCCTTCTTCTGTGGTCAGTACTCCGAGTGCTGGTATGTACCCCACCGTGCATTATGCCCACAACAGCCCCCGTGACCCCATGTGACACTTCTTAAAGGCTGTACTGTCAGCAGTTGGAGAAAAGACCCGTAAATACCCTCAACATCCAGCTTTCACTCTGTAGTGTGCCTTTTATTTCTAGGGGTTGTGATATGCTTTCACTCCTTGATCCATGTCCTTCCTCCACCCCCTCTGTTTCTCTCCCCCACCCTTCTACACCTTGCTCATGTGTTCAGAATGCGAGAGCAGACTCTTGGCTTAATTGTAACGTGGCATATTGATCTGCGGTGGTTTACCACAGTAGCGTTAAATATGGCGTGCTTAAACTCAGCCCTGAACTGTTTCTGATTTAAAAAGATTCTCCTTAACATGAATGTACACCTTCCGTGGGTATTGCCTTTATAAAGGATGCGATGTAGTGACGTGCCCGCCTGTGTCTTAGGAACGTGGGCAGCCATTGGGCCCTGGAGCAGGCCAAGTTCAACCTGGTCAATGAGTACCTGCTGGTGGGCGTGACGGAGGAGCTGGAGGACTTCGTTATGATGCTGGAGGCGGCGCTGCCACGCTTCTTCCGGGGCGCCACAGAGCTCTACAAAACGGGTACGCGGCCTCAGGCTTAGACCAGTGGTCCTCAACCCGTTCCTCAGGGAACCCCAGACATTCCACATCTTTCTGCAGCCCGGAACAAACACAGCAGATACACTAGTCAAGGGCTTGAGGATTATGTGCGCTAGCTAAAGGGTAGTTCAAATACCCGGACTGGCTGGGGTTCCCTGAGGAATGGGCTGAGAACCACTGGCTTAGATCATAACCCCACCGAGGGTTCTCCAGAAACCCGAGGCCAAGATGGAACTGCCAATCCCGTGTTGAAGCTGTGTCATTCTGCCAACTCCTCCCAGAGATTTAGCACGGGCCTTTGTAACTATGGTAGATGTGATTTTTATGTACCTTATTAAAATGCGCTAATGCATTTAGGTTGCGGGGCAAACAAAACAGCCTTTTCACTTGCTACCAATTGTTGCCTTGTTTTCTTCGCAGCCATGACAACTTCAGAGTGCATTTTGCCGGGTTTTTTTTCCCCGTGCGAGTGTGTATGTTGAGCGTTGCTGATTCGGCCTCTCTACCACTCGTAGGTAAGAAATCTCACCTGAGGAAGACGAGCGAGAAGAAGCCACCAACCAAGGAGTCCATCGCCAAGCTGCAGCAGTCGGCCATCTGGAAGATGGAGAACGAGTTCTACGAGTTTGCCCTGGAGCAGTTCCAGTTCATCAGGGCCCACGCCGTCCGGGAGAAGGACGGGGAACTCTACCTGCTGGCCCAGAACTTCTTCTACGAGAAGATTTACCCCAAAACTAACTAACCTCCCTGGGGGACGGACAGTTCATCACACCATAGTCACATGCACTGGCGTAGAGCGGAGGGGAGGTTTGGGACCATCGCCGGGTCTGTGGAACTGGTCTCGGTTGGACCCTTTGGACCAGATTGTTGTGCTCTCGTCACTGACTCCTCATCCTAGGTCGTCATAGTAGCCGGCAGAACAAGGAAGCAGCCTCCGGGCGAGAGAGTGTAGATAGGTCATGTTCCCACCGGCCTCCCAGCGCCGGATCTCCTTCGACAGGAAAGGTCACAGGAGTCACACAGCAGGAGACGGATCTACTTGGCAGCTGCCTGTGTGTACTGCTGTTCTGGTCACATGATTGGTATTTTCCGTCATGGTTTTTATTGGCCGTGTTCTGTTCGATTGCGCTTTCGTTGTAATTTTTATTCTAGTTTACTATTATCATCTAAGGGAAGACTTTTATACGTAAAGGGGGTGTCATTTTTGTATTGATATGACTTAACCGTCATTAGTACCTTTAAAAGTTGACTACTGTGTTATTTTGGAGTTTACTTGTATAAACTGAAGGCATTTTTACAAAATCTGTGTCCTGGGACCTCTATAGACTGGGGTGAAAAAAACACCCTGTTCATGACTGTGGTACTGCTCTGTGTTTTTTACTGTACTCCATTAGTTTTTTTCAGACTATTTGACCAGTTGGATTATTGCTAGGAATGTAAAGTGTTTACACATCATGTAATTAAATTATGGAAGAAGACAGAAAACCTACGATTCAGCTCCTGTACATATCACTAATATAATTACATGTGAATTTAACGGTTGTTTTCTTTTTTAGAGTTTAGAGGGATTGTGTTTCATCTTTTGTGTAACACATGCAGACTGCCTTCAGATGTTTTTCAGTCTCCAATACTACATTTTGTTGTCTCCAAAGCCTTCAGCACCATGTCAGATCAAAAGAAAAATTCCAAACATTAATGTAAGAAAAATATTTTATAATTGTCATTCATAAAATATTCATACATTAACATTTTAGTTATTTAGCATACACTCATCCAGAGCCACTTACTATAAGTACATTCCTGTTAAGGTGTCTTGAAAAACCAACATCATTCCTTTTGTAATTGCAAGACTACATTTCCTTTTTGCATTATATTACCTCACCTTCTTTAAATTAATCTGAGGTAATATACTGCCGTCTGTGTCTGTTTCCTGTATATGGCGTTTTATAGGTATATGACTCCAGAGAGCCTTCTAAGCAAGTCAGGGATGGAGGATGTTTTGGGGAAGTGCACAGAACCATTTAAAAGACATTGAACATCCCCCTGAGTTCCGTGTGTTAGGTTGTACAGAAGTGGGAAAAGCAAGAAATGACCACCGTACCGCCTCGATCGGTTCGCCCGGGTGAAATGTAGTGGCAGGATATGAATGGCGCTTGTTGGGGCAAATGCCGTGAGGCCAAATGTGACTGAGTTACCGATGTCAGTGGATGTGATGGACGGTGATGTTCTTGTATTGACAGTCCTTTAAGGCCCTGGGCCTCTCAAGCCCCTGGTGGAGGGAAAAAAAGCTTCCCTTCAAATAATGGGCAGGGGGGGAAAATCCACCCCTCTGCCAAAAACGTTCTTGATGGTCATCTGTACAATGATCAAAGCACTCTGCCATAGCAACACAAGTGGCTTACAATTGGGTAGGGCGATGTGGCTGAGTTGCCCAGTCTGAGTGCTGACCTGAATTCCATGTGGAATCTGTGGTGAGTTCAAAACCACTGTCCATCTCAATTACCCAACTAACGTGACACCGTTTGAGTAATCGAGGGATGGGGAACTATTTCTCCATCTTAGTGTGTACATTAATTAATAATGATTATAGGTAGAATACCCCTCAAATGATGTGAGGACCTTGATAAAGTAGAGTTAGGGCCTCACATAAAAAATGACCGATTTTCTTTTCTTTTTTTTGTAATCCAAAGGCTGAGTAATTCTTCAAGGTACCGCAGTTAATGGGGCTTTTTAAAAAAAAAATTCTCTCTTTGCATTTACTTTCTCTTTATTTGTGCGGAACCCTTTAATTTGTCATTTTTCATTTGTTTCTTTACCCCTATTAGGTCGTTTCATTTGTTGTTATAAACTCGTGCATTTCTCCAAAGGGGTCGGTTGACTGGTCCGAAATAATTTGACGCCTTGGATCATTACTGTAATTGTTTGCTTTCCCTTTCTGTACCCAATTGAATGTGTTAATTTGCGTGGCTCAATGCGTGTGCGTGAAATAACCCATGCATTCACTGCTACCGCCAGGCCATGCTTCCATGCGGGGTGCCTCTCTGTTACGATGCACAGCCAGAAGGACGTCTGCGTTGGAGGTGCACTAGAACAGAGCCTTGTAAAGCGCCCACATTCGTGGGAAATCCAAAGGGGATTATAAAAAGTTTCGTTTACGTCCCTCGGGTGAAGTGATGGCAAGCAGAAGAAAACGACAAGGAAATCCCACAGACAGGAGACGGGTTTTTTGATTAATATAATCTACTGAATCTTCTTGTCTGGTCCTGGTTATTCACATGCGTCTTAAATAGATCCTCCGTAACACTGCAATGACAAGCCCACGTGGTCTTTGAGAGGGAAGGAGATTTTAAATGTATAGATTCCATTTTATATATAAATGTATAGATTTTGAAAGGCAACGCTTGTGATTGCATACCATTTATTTAATAATTACAAAGATGGCTGAAGATGATGTATTGCTTCAGTTCTCTCTGCATACTGTAGAGGGGGCTCATTGGCTATTGTGTCGCCACCCAGTCCGGAGGTAAAACATCCTTTGGAGACATTACCCAGCCCATTGAGAGGTGCTGTGTGTGATGGAAACCGTAACACTTGACTACTGTAAAGTAAAGGAGATTGACCAGGCTAGATGCTTCCCCTTTCAAAGCAACCAGCCAGCCACTCAAAATATCTTATGCTGCAAACGGCAAAGCCTTTGTTCCACAGGTTGTGTGTTCAAGGCACTACATTATATCAGGGCAAGGGTGTATTGTTAGACCAGATGAAACCCAGTATTATTGTTAAGATTATTCTTATTTTTTGCGCGGTGAGCCAAATGGATTCCACAACATTTGAACTATGAATACAAGCGGTTCACCATCACTGGCAACGTCTGGGCTCTTACTCCCCTCAAAATGAACGCTTGGAATTTGTTACATATGTCAGTTTTTCTTCTTTTCTTCAGATGATTTGTGCACCGTTTCATAAAAACCACTCACTTTCACACTTGTATTTCATGGCATACTGAGGTATGATAGGGATCCTTAAGTGCTTACAGATTATACACATATAAATAATGTGTTCCACGTCCTTCCCAGATTTAAAATGATAACTAAAGATTCTAATGTGTTGCATGCGGTTATAAACTCCATGGTTGAAATCACTTATGTTAAATCAAACCAGACCCAGTGACCCTGGGGTTCCCAGGCTGGGGACAAAACAAATGGCTAACACATCTATACAAATTGTGGTGGAAAATGAATGTTCCCAGCCCTGCCGTGTTCATTCTGTTAGCTATTAAGACAAACCAGCCAGGATTTGGTAATCCCATGCTAGTCATCGGTTACTGAAAGTCTCTCAATAATCCAATCATTAGATGTCTACACAACAGCTTCCTGGATTTGCCACAGTGACACAATAAAAATGGTTTCCCTGCCTCAATCCTGGCCACATTTGTTTCTAAATGTTTTTTTCTCACAATTTGTTGAGTGATAAAAAGGTTAGATGTGGATCCCTTTTGATTCTACATGGCCTCTCAATTTCAAAGACTTGTTTTACAGTTCAGTGCTCAGACCTATTTGAGACGTCAGAGTGTATAGCACGTCCTCTCTTCGTCTGATAAAATGGTAGACTACAAAATTAACAGATCCAGGACCTGAGCTGTAAAGTCTGCTGGGCAAAGTAATTTTAAGGCACACATATTCAATGTCTTTTCAATCCTGAAGACGTCTGTTTAAAGTCTCTTCAATGTCCTTAGCCAAGTGGGGGGAGTCTGCAGCCAAATATTTGTCCCAATCAGAGACATCTAATAACAATAATAATAACACAGTATTAGAGGGCACTGAATGCCTGGTCCCCGTGTAGAGCCTGGTCCGGGATGGTGAGGAGTCCACAGTCAGAGGAGCAGAGACTACAATACAGGGTGTCAATATCAGGGAGGTTGGGGAGGTAAGAGGGGGCACAGGTGCCCACAGGTAATACGGATGTTGACAGCAAGGCCCAGTGAGGGTGTTTCAGTATACGAATGATGTGTTCCCAGTGAGGGTGTTTCAGTATACGAGTGATGTGTTCCCATGAGTGTCATAACTGTTATGTCAACGCAGGATGGACTAAGTCAGAAATGTCACGGAGGTGCATCGGCAGATTTGGGGAAGAAACCGATGTTGTGCTCAAAGTAGAGACACTTTGATGTAATGTACTCGCCTCCTGGTGACAATGAAACAGAAAGCAGGAAACCATCCTATTGCCACATCTAAAAGTATTATTGTTTTGGTGGAAAAAATTGTTTCTTAGAGCAGTGTTTAGGAAGGTTGTTATTGGCGGACGGACTATGAAATAATCTCCCCCGCTTTCCAACAAGGTCTGTGCAGGTCGTGTCCCATCTCAGTGAGATTTCAGCAGTTACGTAGGCGACTGGGGCCCGACAGACACCAACGTGTCTCACATGAGGCTGGGATGGTAAATATTGAACTGGACGTGCATGTCCAGAACTTTAATATCATTGATATCTATTGCAAAATAGACATGACTTGGTTTTCTTGTTTGGACCATGTGTGTTAGCATGCCTCCACATGGAGGGAGTGGTGCCATGCTATAGTGACATACTGCATATTTTAGATTGGCGTCAGCAACTGGACAGATTCAGTTTACAATCGTGGTAGTTATTCTCTGCAACCAACTACCAGTGAACCACGCGAGTATTATTAGGCTAGTGGTTCTCTTATTACAAGGGAGTGCGAGGCTCGTACGTGAGAAGTGTATGATCACGTGAGTGCGAACAGATTCTGGCTGCAAAGAGTGGACTCAGCTGGGGTGAGTGCATAGCTCCTATGGGCGGACGCTGAAGCGTTTCCACACAAACCACCGCCTCTCGCCCAAAGCTGTGGGACAGATTTATGTTGCTGCTTCGTAGGTGTGGACTATGAAATAAATGTTCGTGCCTATGCCAGAGCGAAATAAGACTCAAAAGACATGGAAACTCTGTTTTTTCCAAGATGACTGATGGTTCGGTCACCGAATAAGTTATTTTTGTCGCAAGAGAGGGAAACTTTAAACAAGGCTGTTTTTGGAATCCACCTCCCCTCCGTAGAGTTTGATTCAAAGTCGAAAGCCAAGATGGCCGCCGATTCCGTGCAGGTAGGAAAAGTTTACAACTGTAGTTCATAAGTTCGTAAAGTTGTTTTGATGCTCACTCTCCAAGTTAGTAAATAGATTTATTCAACTGACCATTTGCAGTTGTTTCCAATCTTTTAAGTTTTAAAGCCTACTTTTCAGAAGGATTTTTCCACACTCCCGAAGTTCGAAGGACTTGTCTGGGAATTATGGATTGAGGCCTGGAAAATATTTAACAAAATATAAAATAATTGCGTTATTGTGCCCTTCAGCAGGCCCCATCATAACTATTATATTTATCTGCCGTAAGTTATTTTAATATAAAAAAGAGACTGAATAAAAAGTGATTGTAAAACAATTTTGCGTTTGTAAACAAAACCGTTAACGCATGGAACAACATTTTCCATTTCATCATGTCCTATTCCAAACAAACGGTCAAATCAGATTTTGTATTTCTTTTTTATTTCTTTTGTAAATACTGACACATTGTTGTAGAGTTAAGTGGGCGCGTGGTGAATTATAAGACTGTCTGTTCAAATGGAAGGAAACCACTTATTTTGAAAAACGTAATCAAACGTATTATTTGAAAATCATGTTCAAAGACATGCAAATACATTTTCAGTCTTGAACGCAACAAGTTGAAAAGTTGTGTGTCGAATTTCCCCCCAGTATCTTTACGGTATCAAATAACTGAGGATCGTTTTTTTCCACCAGTGCTGACATTGGGAATAATGTCAGCTGTCAAGTCCCGAAGCCATAGCCATAACTAGAGATCAACTTTTTTGCGATCTTAATGACCAGGGTAGGTATTCAGACCAACATATTCCGGAATTCCTGGAAACTGGGGTGCATGGGCGGATTTAATTTTCCTGAATTAATTTATTTGATGCACATGGCACTACTTTACCAACCGAGGTACTCAACAGCGCTTATCATAATAGAAAACGTAGCTCGTCCACCGCTCATTTGTGGCACACCTGAGTGACGCACTGTTTGCGGAACATGCCCGAACGCTCATCGGTTATGAGTGATGCGTGCCAATTAGAAATACAGGTTAAAATGATATTGCCAGGTTTGGAATAAAGACAACCTGAGAATGAATCCATAACACTCCGGTATAAACGCCTATGATGATGATATATGCCACAGGTGTCAAACCGGATCCACGGAGGGCCGAGTGTCTGCAGGTTTTCGCTGTCGCCTTGTACTTGATTGATTAATTAGGTCACTAATTGGTTAGGTCTACCCTCACCTGGTTGTTTAGGTCTGAACTGGGAACCAATTTACAGGAAAAAACTAAAACCTGCAGACACACGGCCCTCCGATGAACCGGTTTGGCACCCCTGATAAATGCCATGGGATTCTTAGTGACCACATAGTATCAGGACACCCATTTTAAAACCGGGTCCTTCGCTGTCCTGAGTCATTGAGATTTGATAGTAAGGCCAGATGGTCCAACCCACCTCCAGCAGTGGCTGATGTCCCTTCTGGGGACACATTAGACCCTTTCAGTGTCCTCTAGTGCAGGACTCACATTCTTGGACCTAACGCATACGGCTGGTTTCTATGAAAGTTCCCATCACATGTCAGAATGTGAACGGTTAACTTAATTTTAACGTACTTCACCTGTAGTCACCTGCCGCCATCAGAGGGTAACCTGTTCATATCCACAGAGGGGTGTTAGGCTATTAACCAAGCTTTCAGTTGCTGGTATGTTGTTGTTTTTTTCATGTCAGACTGATACTCCATTGAGTAACCACGGTAACAGTTCTGATGTTTCAACAAGGAACCGACCAGGATGGCTTCTTTGCTTCAAAGGCGAGCCAACAGTGTACTGTCTCTGCTAAACTCAATGAACAGAACTGTGATCACATAATTATCACAGTTTTTGCACAGAGCCCTAATGTAACTAAATATAATTCATGGTATGTTACTGTAAAACAACCCCCCCCCCCCCC
>JACXGK010003095.1:35284-48151 GCA_016801125.1 Novumbra hubbsi | reverse complement strand
GGGCTCCCCAGTCAGAGCAGCTGCATTCAGTTGACTCTGATTGGGGAGCCTACTTAGGTCAGGTTTTCACCACACCCGGTGTGGTTTATTGTTTGTGCTTGTCTCAACAGTTCACGGTTTGTCTCTGTTTAATTCATTCTCATGTGGATATGCTGCACGTTCTTTGTATTTAGTTTTAGTTCTGTTTGCTGTGTTTTTACAGCACCTTTACTTTTTACGTTTACAGTTCGTGTAGTCTTTGTCTTTTGTGTTTGGATTAAATATCACCATTTACTTTTGAAACTAAAATGTCTGCGTATGGTTCCGCCACACTACAAAACCGTGACAACCGGCCAATGCAAACAATAGAATTGCTTTCTCGTCACACATCTACTACAAAATGATTTGTCTATATTTCTATTTTCCCTCTTCTACCATTTTTCTCACCTAATCACACATCTCTTTTTTTCGCACTCAGTACAATTCTCTCTACAATACACAGGCTTCCTCTCTACGACCTGTTCTCTTCGCTATTCTACAAAAAGGCTTATGTACACTCAGGCTTCATCTCTTCTAAACCTGGAACTTATTTGCACTCTGCATTCACCCTCTTGGTACTCATACCCACACACAACTTCTGTTTCTCACTGGCCTCTTCTCACAATTTTACACACACACACTTTCTGGTTTGCTTTTGGCAGACTCTCTGTGCGCCTCTCTCAGTACTTACACACACACACTTCTACTCTCAGGCCCCTGGCTGCCTGTGATTTATTTACACTTAGGTCTCTCAGCTACCAGGAACGTATACACACACAGGCCTTCTTCTGCCTGTCTTATTTACACAGGCCTTCTTCTGATTGTCTTTTTCATACAGGCCTTCTTCTATCTGTCTTAATTATACAGGCCTTCTTCTACCTGTCTTATTTATACAGGCCATCTTCTACCTGTCTTATTTATATAGGCCTTCTTTTACCTGTCTTATTTATACAGGCCATCTTCTACCTGTCTTATTTATATAGGCCTTCTTCTACCTGTCTTATTTATACAGGCCTTCTTCTACCTGTCTTATTTATACAGGCCATCTTCTACCTGTCTTATTTATATAGGCCTTCTTTTACCTGTCTTATTTATACAGGCCATCTTCTACTTGTCTTATTTATATAAACCTTCTTCTAACTGTCTTATTTATTCAGGCCTTCTTCTGCCTGTCTCATTTATACAGGCCATCTTCTACTTGTCTTATTTATACAGGCCTTCACCTGACTTCACCTTTCTCTGTTCTTTGATTCATCTCTCTAGGGTCTGGGACTGACCTTAGTTGGTTTTCCACTGTGCTTGTTCTACCACTCATGCATATTTGATTACATTCATAGATATACTCTTTTACCATATTGATTGCTATTTACTGATTGTCATTATTTACCTATCTTGATCAATACATTTGTCACTTGTGAGTATATGAAAGTTTATTGATTATTAAAATATAACTTCTATAATGAAAATATACTATAAAGGCTGTCCCAACCTTTCTAAAACAATAATCACCTGTGTGTGTGTGCATCTCAAGGATACTCAGTGTCTAGCTCCACCTGTTGCAGAGACCCACATATGTGATTAACTGTCTGCACTTCGACACACACACACACACACACAGAAACCCAAACATTTAAATGTGGAAGAATCAAAGAAAACAAAATAGTAATAATATGAGGCCTTAAGCTCAAGTGACCTGGTTAAAGTGATTACATGATAAATACATGTTGTCTACTCTACTACCCAAGTTAATGTGAAATAACAACTTGTAACAGCTGCTTCCTATGTCATAAGCTTTGTGTTTGGAAGTGGAAATATTGATATCATGGTTGAGTAATTGTAGGAACTATTGGTACCTACAACTATGTGTATGTTTAACATTTGCAACAGACTTTATCCCTAGCATATCAACGCATGGTATACGTGGGAAGATTACATCGAATGTAGACCATTTTGTCTGTTTGGGGATATAGATGAATGTTCTTTCAGTATTTCCACCCAGAACACTATTCGACTCTTCAGGAAGGAAAGTTTTCCCTGGATGCAGCACTGACATCTGCATTCAATTAATATTATATTCTGTGAGTAGACTTTTTGAGGGAAAGTAGGACTATACACATTTGAGCACAGAGTCTTGCACATTGCTTTAATATTATTTTTTATTTTATACCTATATAATTATTGTATAATTTGATCTTTGCATTCATTAGTAAACTTCTGCGCTTTTTTCTTAAGGTTTCACAATGCTATCGTGACGTCATAGTTAGTGCCGCCAGCAGAACAAGTAAAGAATAAGACAAGCGCGGTGTCTGTAGCTGGTAGGCTAGGACCCATTTAACATCTAACCAGTACTTTACCAGGTCCGTTGCCTCATTTGCTCCATGACTTCATTTTCTACCTGAGAATTATTTTCAGCCTGACTGAAGCTTAACTAAGGAAAAGTAAATTAAATCCATGTAGCCTACAGCTTTGAGTTCGAGGCACATTTTCTGTCACTGACGGGGTGATTTGTCATTTTCAACTGTGCTTGTTAAATGTGTCTAAATATTCGGCTACATTTATCATCACTCCTTGATTTGGGGCTATGGGCACGGGAACCTTGTACTTGACTGATGGTTCCGTTGCCTGGCTTAGCCGCCTAGACTAAAAGCGGGCCAACGCGAGCCGCGAGGATCTTAACGAGAAAATAAGGTAGTCTGGCGCTCGAACACACTCACGGATTTAGACACTCACGGAGAGAAGCAGATGAACTAAACGGATGACTGGTTAGCTGTACTAAACCAGTATTTGATGTTTCATAAAAAAATACATTGTAACTGAATGCGGATTATCTATAGGTTTCACTGGATCCCGTGAGGCAATGTCTGTCATTATACGGCTGGTCAACTGCCAACAGCAACACAGTACACTGTCATAAACAGAACAAAATTTTGTTACGGATTAATCTCTGATGCATGCACAGCAGTTGCATGCGCGTCCATGTGGTTGTGTGCGTGCGCGCGCGCGGATATATTCAGCAGTAGCCGATGATAAACGTTTTTTTCTACACACCTACAGAGTGCAGCTGTTCAAAATGCCGGTCATGTCTCCAGCGGACTCAGGGTGCCACCTAGCGTACGGATATCGTCACTGCAGCACTAAGTTAACGTGCATTCGGGCCTTTTATCTCCCGCAACACCTCTCCGTCCCAGATCCCTCATTCGCTCTCTCAAAATTGTCCATCTGTTTTTCCTTCTCGTATTCTCTTCATGCCTCATGTTTGCAGTTTGCCTGTCTCCACTAATTCATTCATCGTAATCTGTCACTCGTCTTCTCCGCCTCTCTTGGACGCCATAGACATAAACAGCGATTATCTACTTTATGGTGTCTGAGATATTGATAACATTAATTGTGTGGTATCACAACCGTTTCCCCCGGGAACTATTCCCTGTTCAAACAGTGAGCGCATGCATGGACTCTGGTCAGCCGCCGTCACGCAATAACGTACCAATGTCCAAGAACCTCAACTCCCTACTTGCAGAGCCGTGACGGGTCTCGTCATCGGAAATGATCAGCGAGGTCGGTAACTATGCGCCTTGTTGAAATAGCAAGGATGTCAGATGTGTTCTTCCCCATTGAGCCATGCCTCTGAGTTGGGGAAAGTGACCCTTTGTTCCCCTAGTCATTCATACTGAGATCGCACAACCACACACACACACACACAATTGGGTGTGAAAATTATATCATGTACATTCAATTTAGACTGTAGGTGTAATAAATATCCCTGATCAAAATATTCCGGGTAATTTCGGAAAATGTATATCTAGCTAATGATTATCGGGAAAGTGGAGCATGTTTCTGGTCACATGTTTTAATAATATGTTTCGTAATTTGTTTTAGTAATATGTTTTGGTAATATGTTTGGTATGGTAGCTATATGGTAGATACTAAAACCCAAACCAAGTCAGGAATTCCTGTTTCCTTCTTGCCTTTTTGGCATTTTTTTATCAGGTTTACATACACAAGAACCCTGTTCCTGTGTGTTTGGTTTTGGTTGCGTCGTTTATAGCTTTGACTTGTTTAATAATTTACAGGAGTCCTCTCTTATCGGCAGGTGTCAGTTCCGCACACGCTCGCGACCCAAACCTCCAACAGCTCCGCGTGAAGATAGAACGTGTGTGTCGATACAGTTCTGGGATTATCTCTGGACGTTTCACTACGCAAAAGTATATATATAAAACTTCTAGCAGGCGGTGGTTGAGGGAACGCTCCGAGCTTCAGCATGTCTGGACTAAATAGCGACGAATTGCATCGTTCTACTTTGGGCATATACATGGTGAGTGGCATTCATACACGCGGTTTAAATCACCCTAATAACCTACCATGGATATACTTTTCAAGGTACTGGTAAGCTGTACTAACTCTATGGACAGGTGTGTTTCATCAAGAGCAGGCCATAGATCTAAAAGTTGTAAGCTACACAGGAGTTACAATTCTGTGTAGCGACCGTGTCTCAGGATCTCACCTGTCCTGCCGTAAATTGGCTCAGCAGCGTTTTTGGTTAGTGAGCGTCGGACATGGTCAGCTTGTCTCATTAAGCTCGAGCGACTTCTTGTGGTAGTGTGAGGCACTTGCAAGCTGAGCGGTGGTGTTGGTTGTGGAATGAGCCCTCATCTAGTGCTTGTATGGCAGGTGACTACTTATTATTGAATGACCAGTGAAGTAGCTGAGTGGTTGGGTTGACCAGTTTAATTATAGGCAAAGTAGTTGTGTTTACCAGTGTAATTAGAAGCAACATGGTTGTGTTGACCAGTGTAATTAGAAGCAACATGGTTGTGTTGACCAGTGTAATTAAAAGCAGGGTGGTTGGGTTAACCAATGTAATTAGAAGCAAAGTGGTTGTGTTGACCAGTTTAATTAGAAGCAGAGCAATTAGGTTATCAGTGCAATTAGAAGCTTAGGGATTGGTCTAGTTCCACCGGAAGCAGCTGCGATGAGGCCAGGACCTTTAACCTTCAAACACATGAGCACAAATTGGACTTCATGAAATTAGAAGGGGAGAAAAAATTTGTTTGAAACTTATAATACCCTTACTACTTCCAAAAACCCACTGTAAAGTGTGTGTGTGTATCTCTGTGTGTGCATGGCGTGTCAACAGAGCCTAATGGATTGGTTCAACCCGAGCCTCCAGAAGCTGGCGTCTTTGGGAAACAACTACATGCAGGCCTTTCAGGGTGAGTGAAATTAAAACGTCAACATGGAGAAAGATTCTGTTGTCATGGGTACACTGGGGCATTCCAAAGTTCCAGTGTCGTTCTGCAGCATTCTCTGTACCACTCGGTGGCTTCACTGCATTGTGATAATTCTGTCCCGTCAGTGAAAGACATTTGGTTGCCTCTGCACCCTTCTGAGAGCAATGTAGCTCGTGGAAAAAAATGCAAATGTCTCTCCATTTTGTCAACTGAGTTAATAAGGTTGCTGCTGTGCTGTACAACACCGCTTTTATCAGCTAGGAATGTTTATTACTGTAATAATAATCCTCATGCTTTTATTGGTTGAGCTGCTGAATGATCCTGTTTTATGTTCCTGCCCAGGCTGGGATCCAGTCCTTCTCCCGACAATGCAGTCAATTATTTAATATCTATATGTGCTGCTCCCTGCTATTTGAAAGACTGACAGATTACAGTTTTTTACAGTTGCTAGGTCGCATTTGCCAATACTTAGGTCACTTTTTCAAAACTCTTCACACAGTTATCCAAACCAACTGTCAGCTCGGCACAGCAGTTCATTTCACTTTCAAAATTCACTAAAACTACCAAATCAATTCATACATGTCTCAAATCAACTCATTCTTCCAGAACACTAGCAAAGGTTGACAGACAACAAACACACTTTGTCACCCACAAAACAATGACCTAAAAAACACAAAAAACAGGTAGCATTATACAATGTTGTCTTGTGTAAAACAAGGACACATTTCTGTTTACAATTCACTGCAATATATGTTACTGGAATGAATCAGACATTTGCACTGAGTAATTCCAAAATACAATAATTTGTATACACACCATCCACTGATACAGATACAAAAGTAATGCAAAACTACTCAGCAGTTGTCTCCTTTTGTATCGAAATTGAAAGAGTAACACCTGTGTAGATGTTCATCTACAATGAGAATCAGCGATGGTTGGTCCAATTGTCCAATTGTTTTTATAGCATTTAATTTTAGGATTAAAAATATATTTCATTACCATATTACTGTAGAATTGTAGCAAATTGCTGTCTTATTCAGTTTTGTATTATGTTATTGTTTTGAACTTAAGTTTAACTGTTTTGAAAACAGTATGTAAGCATGTGCCAATTGACCTGTAAGTATACAGAGTTTTGGAGGTTGTTGTGTCGGAGTGAGAAAATAATTAATGTCATTTGAAAGATGTAGTCATTGAATGTATTTTGTGCCAAAGCAATGATAATTGATCCTCAGTTTAGCCCACTTATACTTCTGTTGTGCTCACTGTGTGAAGAGTTTTGAAAAAGTTACCTAGGTTTTGGGAAATGTGTCCTAGCGACTGTAAAAAACTGTATTTTGTCGACGCGTAATGAACAACATCATTGCGAGTCGTGGTGTTCAGGATCATTTCCTTGATGTGTCTGGGACATCAGCACGCACAGTGAACAACATCACCAGGACATGGGCTTGCTAATCAATCAGTTTGTCTGTCTGTGTTGTGTGTGTGTGTGTGTGTGTGTGTAGCCCTGGCTGACACCAGTGAGGCCTACTTCAGTGCCCTTGCTAAGATTGGAGAGCAGGCGTTCCACACTATGTCGTCTCGCTCCATTGGTAAGAACACGTTTCACTCAGTGCCCGTGTGTATGTGTTGTGTGTCTGTGTTTATGTGTTGTGTGTCTGTGTGTATGTGTTGTGTGTCCGTGTGTATGTGTTATGTGTTGTGTGTATGTGTTGTGTGTCCGTGTGTATGTGTTGTGTGTCCGTGTGTATGTGTTGTGTGTCCGTGTGTATGTGTTGTGTGTATGTGTTGTGTGACGGTGTGTATGAGCTGTGTGCCCGTGTGTGAGTTGTGTGTCTGTGTGTATGTGTTGTGTGTCCGTGTGTATGTGTTGTGTGACGGTGTGTATGAGCTGTGTGCCCGTGTGTGAGTTGTGTGTCTGTGTGTATGTGTTGTGTGTCTGTGTGTGAGTTGTGGTTCGTGTGTATGAGTTGTGTAGGTGGTGGTGTAGCTGGTGATGTAGCTGGTGATGTAGCTGGTGATGTAGCTGGTGATGTATCTGGGGATGTTGCTGGGTATGTAGCTGGTGATGTAGCTGGGGATGTAGCGGTTATAGCCGTCATCAAGGCAAAGACAGGCTACTTTAAAGAAACTACAATGCGAAATGTATTTGTAACTTTTTAACACTTTTTGGTTACTATGATTCCGCACGTGTTATATCATAGTTGTGTTTTATTCTGTTATTATTCTGTAATTCTATAATGTGGAAAATCAATTCCTTGAATTTGTGGGTATGGCTGGTACCATGTACACTGATGAGCCAAACAACCATGACCACCTCCCCAATATGCAGCTGGTCCTCAGCGTGCAGCCTGAACCGAGTCGACCCGCTGAGGTGAGACCCGCTGAGGCTGTCCAGTGGCATCTGGCACCATGACGTTAGCCGTTAGCCGTTAGCAGCAGACCCTTCAAGTCCTGAATGCTGCGAGGTGGAGCTGCTGTGGGTTGGGCTTGTTTGTCCAGCACATCCAACAGACGTCCAATCAGACTGAGATCTGAGGAATTTGATCAAGGAACACGATGAACTCTCTGCATCATGTTCCCTGAACTATTCCTGAACAATGTGTGGCAGGATGCATTATCCTGCTGAAACACTCTCCCTCAACTGGCCTTTAGCTTTCCCAGGGTGCATCCTGGTGCCATCACATCCGTCCGCGTGATGAAAAAGGAATCATTGGACCAGGCAACCTTCTCCCACTGCTCCCAGGCCCAGTTCTGATGCTCGCGGGCCCATTCTGGCTGCGTTTGATACCGTAAAGGTGTCATCACCCACCTGCAGCGATGCAGGGCTGTACACAGCAGGGTGCGAGGCGACACGGTCCTCCCGTAACCATCATCTACATGTGCTGTGACTGGAGCCCCAGTAGACCCTCTGGCGGTTCAGACTGGACAGGATGGCCTTTGATGCAACGACCAGACGCTTGTGGTTGGTCCGTCCTCACCCCTCGCCAGGAGGCCCTCGCCGCTGCACACGGGAGCGCCTCACAAGCCTTGCCGTTGCAGAGAGGTTCTAACCCGGTTGTCCGGCCAAACCCATTTGGCCTTTGTCAACGTCGCTCAGACCTTTACATCATCAAACATGTTGACTACGAGAACGGGATGTTTGTTTACCATCTAATCTACCCAGACCTGGACATGACCCTTGGAAGAAGATGCTCAACGCTATCAGTTTATAGTCACGGCTGATAAGGCCGGACACAAGCTTAGAGCGAGCGGAGGGCATTTAATAAAATAATAAAATAAAATTACTAGGAACAGTGATTCGTTCAACAACAAGACAAGTGTACCTGATACAAACGAGGGTCAGAGGCCGTTTATTCTCAGTGGCTAGCGTGACAGGTCGTGACAGAGATCTTCAGTGGATAGAACTCTTAAATCTAAGACTCCTCCCCCCATGCTGTTTGATAACACTAGAGAACCTGTCCCCAGGGCTCTATGGACAACAGAGAGCCTAATGCACTCTTTTGTCCATAGAGCTCTATTCAATCCAGCCTGAACCAAACCACTCTGTCCAATCTGACGCTCACTGGCTTCATTTAAGGTTGGCTCTAAAATTAGCCCAGCTTACAACCCGACCCAGTTGACCGTTCACTGATCTAAGACATCTGCCCCTGAGAAGCCTTTTGGAAGATTATAATAGCAGTTACTCATCTTGTGTGTGTGTGTGGAGAATGTGTGTATGTGTGTCTTTTTGGAAGTGGGGGTTGTGTGGGCACAAATGTTAATTTAACTGGCCAGTTGGAATGTCTGACAAATGCCAGGCGGGCGGGTCCATTTAAGGCCTGGTATACTGGTACCAACAGGGTTAGGGTTAGTTTTGGGGTCAAGGTTGGTTCAGAGGTCATGGTTGGCTCAGAGGTCAAGGTTTGTTCAGAGGTCATGGTCGGTTAAGGGACCACAAGGGAGAAAAACACTAAACAAGTGTTAGCCCAGTCCGCCCTTGTGCATCTGGCATCTTGTCAGTGTATGTTTGGGGGCATTTTCCAGGTGTGTGTTCATATGTGGTTATGTGTGTGTGTGTGTGCATTGTCAAACCTGCCTGTGATTTTAACGTGTCATTGTGTCTCACAGGAGAAGTCCTGATTCAGATTTCAGAGAACCAGAGGAAACTCACGGGTGAACTAGAAGGAGTTGTAAGTTCCTCTACTATCCTCCTCAGGCCGGAGCCTCGTCAAGCGGCGGCTCCGCCTCGCAAATGTCCCAACCTTTTCTGAACCCCTGTGTTGTTCTAGTTCCGCTGGTTCCACTCTGAGGTGCTTCAGGAAATGGAGGACAATGTCAAGCTGGACAAGGACTATATAGCGGTGAGTAGCCACTGGGCAACGTGTCACACTGGCCCCCCTGGTGGGCGGGGCTCTAGGTTTTACACTTTGGGTCCCTTCCGGCCCTTAGTTATACATTGGGTGTCGTAACTGTGGCTGAAAGAGGTGGCATCTACAAGAGCGCTGAGTTGGTTTCTCAAGCCGACTCCGAGAGGTGACTCCACTCTTATTATTCTAAGG
The DNA here is from genome assembly GCA_016801125.1 of Novumbra hubbsi. Classification (NCBI taxonomy): domain Eukaryota; kingdom Metazoa; phylum Chordata; class Actinopteri; order Esociformes; family Umbridae; genus Novumbra; species Novumbra hubbsi. The sequence goes on along the minus strand of JACXGK010003095.1, from coordinate 38,367 downwards.
TGTAATCCACGTAATGTTCTTCGGTCTGGTCTTCTGGTCTACCCAGAGAACATGCAGGATCCTTCAGCACCCATTACAGCATAACTTTTTACAGCGGTTACGAGGTCACTCCAGCTACTTACCTTGGTGTAGCCCAATACCTGACAAACATGCCTTTACAGTACAGTCGGCCGGACCAGAAAACATGGTGACGCAGCCGTAGGTTTTTGATGAGCCCTCGATGTTCCAAACTTTTTACTGGGTTTGGATTGCTTTTATAGATCTCAATGCTTTCTCGCCATGACACTTATATCGTACTACTTTCCTAAGGCACTGACTTTTAATGGCTGGTGTATAAAAATAAATCTGCAACTGAATTGCACTTCAGTTCCGCGTTATCTGTCTGGTTGACCTTGAGATTCATGTCCAGCGGGGACATCGGGAGGGTTCTGTTGTGAATCACTAATGTAAATGCTTAGAAATGACGCAGTCGATGCACTCGGGAGTCAGCACGGGGGTTGATGGAGAGGTGGTATAGGTTCAAATCTCTTGATGTTCTTTGTCCTCTCAAACATGTTTCCTTGGGTTTTCTATACCTGTACTTTACTTTGAGAGTTACAATAGCAGAGTGCACCTTTGTTCAATTTTGTCGGTTGTGGCTTTAGATATTTTCAGATTGGAAAGTTATTCTAGCCTTAGCAACCATATATCTACATCTCCTGTGGTCATGTACCTTCCCCTCTCATTGTGCTAGCCACTCAGTCAGATATGTTACAAATCGTTATTTGTACGTTTGCAACATTACGTGTTTGTGTCTTAAGGCAAGAGGAGTGGTATAGAGAGAACCCGTTCCTGGGTGTGGTTGTACTGACGCTTGGTCCTTAATGAGGAATTCAGCTTCCCAACAGCCCTGAGTGTCCTCAGTGTCCCCGAACTCCTGGTATAAATGTATGTGGACGTGGTGTAATGTGTCCTCCAGGGCAGCAGGAGGCGATATGAGCAGGAGGTACGGAGCCAGGCATCAACCCTAGAGAGGCAGCTGAGGAGAGGGGCTCACCAGGTCAGGCAACTGCTCTGGAGTGCAGGGACATATGTTTGTGTGTGTGTGAGGGTGTGTGTGTGTGAGGGTGTGTGTGTGTGAGGGTGTGTGTGCTTGCGTCAGACTGTTATTAAAAAAAAGGAAGTGTGTTATTATCATGACACCATTGATGGTTACATACAGTATGTGAATCTCACACACTTGCGTGTGTAATTGCGTGTGTTTGTGTGTCCACAGGATGGCAGTGATTACATTCAGTTTCTGAGAGAGAGTCAGCGCGAGGCCCTGTTGGAGGAAGAGAGACGATACCGTTTCCTGGCTGAGAGACACTGTAGTTTTACTCAGTACATTAACCACCAAATGACCAAGGTAGACCGGGGTCGGAGACGTCGCACATGAACAGCCCCCTGTCCACCACAGCCGCTCGTTTAGATCACAGAATATCTCTGCTGTCCAGTACGGTTATCAATCACATTCATCATTGAATAGGCTGGTGCGGGTCTTGGTGTCTTAGGACTGTATCCGGCCACCACAGGGGTCCGCCTAGAGACAGAGATCCACAATGCACTCTGTTCTGCCTCACCTTGTGCCTGTCTCCTTTTTTTTACCTGTGCCTGAAAATATTTAAACAAATTGTTGGATTTTTTTAAGTAATATATATTTATGGTACCCCAGGCTGCATTCCAACAGTTTTTCGAGGGGGAGAGCTGACACACATGAAGAGGGAAGATAAAGTCTATGGATATAATGTAGGTTTGTGTGTGTTTTTGGTACGTTTTGGTTTGTGTGTGTTTGTATGGGTGTGTGTGTGTTTGTATGGGTGTGTATGTTTGTGTTTGTGTGTGAGTATGTATGTTTGTATGGGTGTGTTCGTGTATGTTTGTGTGTGTGTGTATGTTTGTATTGGTGTGTGTGTGTTTGTGTGTATGTTTGTGTGTGTGTGTATGTATGTTAGGCAGCGGCAGGGGAAGGCCTACAGCACATGACGGATGCGTGGAGAGTGCAAGTCAACGCCACCAGAAGACCGGCCGCCCAGAACCGCCTCAACAAGGAGAACCGCCTCAACCAGGACAACCGCCTCAACCAGGACAACCGCCTCGACCAGGAGAACCCTTCCAGAATGCGAGAGGAGAACCCTTCCAGAATGCGAGAGGAGAACCCTTCCAGAATGCGAGAGGAGAAGAGGGGGAGCCAATGGACCGGTAGAGAGGATCAGCCTCTGGGAAATGCCCCCTCTAGAGGTAGGACCCTGGAAATACAGGAAAAAACATTTGATCCAAAGAAACCTGCAGTCAGGTTGTCATGTTATGTGCTGTGCCTCGTGTTATGTGCCGTGCCTCATGTTTTGTGCTGTGCCTCGTGTTATGTGCTGTGCCTCGTGTTATGTGCTGTGCCTCGTGTTATGTGCTGTGCCTCGTGTTATGTGCAGTGCCTCGTGTTAGGTGCCGTGCTCCTATTACCTGAGTCATTCACGTTTTGTCTCCCTTCGCCATCCCCCACCAGGTCCATCTCCCCAGAACACGCGTTCCCGTGCCAGCTCCTTTGGGGAGTCTCTGGGCCTGGGTGAAGGCGATGGAAGAGGTCTCATGAGAGCTCTGGTGCCGCACCCCGCTGCCCCAAACAGACCCAACCTGCTGCCCTTCTCCCAGGGGGAGGTGGTGAACGTGCTGGTCAGGGAGCCCCGCAACGGCTGGCTCTTTGGTCGGGCAGAAAGTAGCCCACGGTGAGGGACGGTGGGGAGGAAGTAACCCCCATATTGAGGGATGGTGGGGAGGAAGTTGCCCACGGTGAGGGGACGGTGGGGAGGAAGTAGCCTCCATAGTGAGGGACGGTGGGGAGGAAGTAACCCCCATAGTAAGGGATGGTGGGGAGGAAGTAGCCCACGGTGAGGGACGGTGGGGAGGAAGTAGCCCCCATAGTGAGGGATGGTGGGGAGGAAGTAGCCCACGGTGAGGGACGGTGGGGAGGAAGTAGCCCCAATAGTGAGGGATGGTGGGGAGGAAGTAGCCCACGGTGAGGGACGGTGGGGAGGAAGTAGCCCCAATAGTGAGGGATGGTGGGGAGG
>JACXGK010003095.1:18744-35184 GCA_016801125.1 Novumbra hubbsi | reverse complement strand
GAATAAGGGAATCAGGCAGCAACTGGATCTGCAACCCTTTTACAAGAACTTTTGACAGGGGCAGCTCCATTTAGGCCTGGTAGTCCTGGGGCCTGGTAGTCCTGGGGTCTGGTAGTCCTGGGGCCTGGTAGTCCTGGGCCTGGTAGTCCTGGAGCCTGGTAGTCCTGGGGCCTGGTAGTCCTGGGGCCTGGTAGTCCTGGGGTCTGGTAGTCCTGGAGCCTGGTAGTCCTGGGGTCTGGTAGTCCTGGGGCCTGGTAGTCCTGGGGCCTGGTAGTCCTGGGGCCTGGTAGTCCTGGGGGGTGTTAGTCATGGGGTGTGATAGTCTAGGGGACGTGGAGGTCCTAATGGTGGCACAATATGCTGAAAAACCGCCCTACACCTCTATTCTTTATAGATCGGTCTTTATTTTCTTCTCCACAGTCAAGGCTGGTTCCCTGCTTCCTATGTGGGACCACTGGAGGAGTCACCCCAATCCACTGGCACCAGGTGATTCACTACATTCTGTGTCATTTCCCGGAGCAGTTCACCCAAGAAACCCCTCATTGAACCCATAAACACATTTTGACCCTTTGGGCTTCAACAGCATGAGCACCCGGCTGGACCAACCGAGAGGCAGCAGCCACAGTGGGCCCCCGCCTCCACCTCCGCCTCTGCCCAATAAACAGCCAGAGTTGCATCCAAACACGCCCAACATGGAGAGGAGAGCGGAGCCTCACTCAGACAACAAGGTAGTGGTGTTGCCGGGGCAACGGATTGCTCAGCATTAACGTTGTTAAGGAAGTTATTTTATTCCTGTGGTCGAAGTGTTTACTACAGCAACACAGCATAGATCTCTGTCGGAATCTCAGAATATATATATATTATTATTATTTTTTTTACATTATAGTATATTAGGAATCACAAGTAACCATTGTATCCTAAATAGCTTAATGAAGACGTGTCAGACGTTAGTATTTCCAATCCGCTGTACGTTTGTTCTCCAACCGCCAGGGGCATTGTGGTAGTGTGCTGTTCTCTATGACACCACACCCTACCTTCTGGTGGATGCAGGGCAGAAGTTCCAGCTGCTGACAGTGTGTGGGGGGGTGAGGTGTGTGTGTGTGTGTGCATGGTGTTCCATCTTTGCATGGTGTTGTACAATTCTAAATGCTTTCCTACTAGAGAGACACCAAAAGCTGTTCTGGATGGTCTTGAACAGTCACCTTAAAATCTGTTCTGGATGTTCAGGAACAGTCACCTTGAAAGTTAGGTGGATGAGTTGGAAGTGATTCTTTCATAGTTGTTGTAGATTACTTTGAATATATTCCTTTATTGTTGTTGTGGATGAGTTGGAATAAATTTATTTGTAGGTGTTGTGGGTGAGTTTGAATAGATTCCTTTATATTTGTTGTGAGTGAGATGGAATATATTCCTTTACAGTTGTTGTGGATAAATTGGAATATATTTCCTTCATAGTTGTTGTGGATGAGTTGAAATACATTCCTTTATAGCTGTTGTAGCTGTTGTGTGAATTGGCCTCCTTCATAGTTGTGCATGAGTTGGAGCTCAAATTCAAACTAATACAGAATTATCTGTAAATCATTTATACATGTATTTAATTGAAAAGAGTATAAGAGACCACAACAAATGTCGAAACTGGGAAATACATTTTTTTGGGGGGAAAATACATGGCCATTTTGAGTGTGATGCCTGCACAGCAGTTGCGTTTCACGTTTCACGAGGATGTTTCACGAGGACGTTTCACAAGGACGTTTCACAAGGACGTTTCACAAGGTGGGATGGGCAAGTTTACGACTGTGTTGAATCACTTTTATTTTTACAATAATCACTAAGCATTTGGGAACTGAAGAGAACAATCACTGTCGTTTTGAAAGGGAAACGTATTCTCGTTATTGCTTAATACATGATTTCAGCTGTTCAACCATTCAGGGTTTACTTTGTCGTGCTTTTTGTTTCGTAATGCACCAATTTTTTTCAAAGGGTGACAGGTTAATTAGCTTAGCTTGGGCCCAAACTTGCATTTGTGGTTGTAGTAACATACTGTGTTCATAGACACTGGTTTTCTAAAGTGTTCCTCAGCCTATGCAGTTATTTCCGCTACAGAATTGACAATTCTGTGGGCCCAAAAATCATGGCCATCAAATATTTTTTTCGGCCTTGTCCGGGATTTCTCCAGATTCGCTGAATCTTTTAATCATATTATGTACCAGAGATGATGAGATCCCCAAACTCTTGCAATTTAATGTTGATAAAAGTTATTTTTAAATTACTTAAACATTACATTACGTTTAAACATAAACTTTTTGCCCATCCAGTCTTTCACAGTGTCGTGAACTGCTCCCCCAGACTCGTCCTCTCTGGAGGAATCTTTTAAAACCAATCATGTTACTGACCGGTTGCCAACTGACCTAATTGTTATGTGATATTGCAGCCGATTTAGTTTTATCTTTAACTTTTTTGTAAACAGGGTTGTGTGTTATAATAGACTTCTTTTAAGTTGTGTATGTGTGTTATAATAGACTCCTTTTAAGTTGTGTATGTGTGTTATAATAGACTCCTTTTAAGTTGTGTATGTGTGTTATAATAGACTCCTTTTAAGTTGTGTATGTGTGTTATAATAGACTCCTTTTAAGTTGTGTATGTGTGTTATAATAGACTCCTTTTAAGTTGAGTATGTGTGTAATAATAGACTCCTTTTAGTTGTGTATGTGTGTTATAATAGACTCCTTTTAGTTAGCATATCTTCAAATCAACTTGTTCCCCATCCAGAGAGGAGATCTCCACGGAGACCATAGGCCAAGCCTCTTCCCAAAGTGAGTAATAAACATTACAATCATCAGTCCTGTGTTTCTGTAGGAGGTCTTCTGAATATTCTCCACCTGCCTTTGCCTTGTACAGGGGTACCAACCCTTTTGCCACGGTCAAGCTGAAGCCAACATCCACCAATGACCGGTCAGCTCCCAAGGTCCGTCGTTGAAGAGGCGGCCGCCTACCGGGGTGGGGGTGTTCGCCCCGTCAGCCAACGTTTGGGCCACGTCACTGACTGTGACTACGATGGGACTCACTGCTCTGGCCAATAAATGCTTACTCAGGCGGTCTTATGGAGTGTCTTGATCTCAGTCGTATTCCTGGATACAATTATCCAGATTATAAAACAATCATATTAGCATGAGCGTTTCAAGCATTTTGTCATCAGATTCTTTGTCCGTTTTTGGTAGCACATATTAACAGAAGATTTGTACGCACAAATTTAATGCATAAACAGTTTGGTTTTAGATGACAACATTAAGATATCCTGAAGCAGCGCAAAGAGGTAATAGATTCAATAAAGAGGATGTTTCTTCCAGTCTGGATTGTAATGACATGCGCCCAACTTCTTTGAAAATTCTGGGTACAAAGAAAAAGGGATGTTTTATATGTCTGAGTAGATGAGAAGATCTACGTTGAACCAAAAGCTTTTTCAAGTAGGAGGGACAATTAAGATAAACACATTTGAAAATATACTGAAACCAGTAAAATTGTGTTCTAGATTTTGGCTGCTAAAAATTAAGTGATTCAAACATGAAACAATGTGAGTTCTATATGGACACGTCAAAACAATTCTACATAGAGAATTGTAAACAACATTCAGGGGCCTAAGATCAGATATGTTGTGAAAAACAATGTCAGCATAATCAATAATAGGTGGTATCAACTGAGAAGTTATTATTTTTCCGACTTGAAATGTAAAACAGTTGAGCAATGAAGTAAACTCAAAATAGGTTCTTTCCAAAGGTTGTAAAGGGCACACAAAAACTGGTCCCCTAAAATTGGGACATTTCATGTGTGCCACATGAAAAACTTGGAATTTTTTGTATGATGGGGATTTTATGTAAAGATTATGCACATATGCGCAAAGTATACATCAATTTGTTGAAAAACAAAAAGTCCCAGACTGCACCTTTAAACATTGTAGTTCTCAAGTATCTTTAATGTGTGTTTGTTTATCTGTATATGTTTGTGTTTGTTTATCTGTACATGTTTGTTTGCTCCTGCACGGAGTAGAGTGACATGTAGGGAATTACTCATGGGGTTGCCAGTTCAAGTCAATCAATGGGATAATTAACAAGTTGATTAATTCATATAAATCAGCCTGGGATGACAGCTGTGATGATGACAGAGTATTGAATTGTGTGTGATTGCTGTAGCAATTACTTTTTATTTGACTACTACTAGAATAAAAATGGCATTTAGACAGTAGTTTGTCAGTCGGACAGTAGTCGTAGCATTCAATATTTTTTAATTTTAGCAAGACCAAAAACAAACAGAAAGTCAGATGTTCTTGAGGCATTTTGGTTTTTTATTATTTGTTTTATTTCTTTCACAGCTTAACCTCTATCTTGTTTTAGTCTGTTTTTACAACAGCTTATTACCACAGCGGAAAGGGAACGAAAGGAGAGAGGAACTGTGCCATAAAGTTAGTCGAGATCAAAAGAGAAACATAAACAATGAACAGGGGAAGAGACAATGAACAGGGGAAGAAAGAATGAACAGGGGAAGAGAGAATGAACAGGGAAAGAGAGAATGAACAGGGGAAGATAGAATGAACAGGGGAAGAAAGAATGAACAGGGGAAGAGAGAATGAACAGGGGAAGATAGAATGAACAGGGGAAGAGAGAATGAACAGGGGAAGAAAGAATGAACAGGGGAAGAGAGAATGAACAGGGAAAGAGAGAATGAACAGGGGAAGATAGAATGAACAGGGGAAGAAAGAATGAACAGGGGAAGATAGAATGAACAGGGGAAGAGAGAATGAACAGGGGAAGAAAGAATGAACAGGGGAAGAGAGAATGAACAGGGGAAGAGAGAATGAACAGGAAGAGAGAAAAAAGCGAAGGAGATGTGACTTTCTCTCGTTTAGAAATATCTACATTATTATTTTAAAGGTTATTGGCCTTCCAGACCATCTGACAACTATACATAAACAGAAACACCCAAGATTTGTATAAAAAGTGGAAAATAAATAGGATGGGGTTGGGGGTGGAGGTGGGGGTGGTGGACCGGGTTATGTGAACGGGGTCGTGGGGCTAGAAGCCATGACCGTCCTCCACCAGTGCAGTAGCAGTAGTCCCCCGAGTGGGACAGAGGCAGGTGGAGGTGAGGAGGGGTGGTGAGGGTGGAGGAAGGGACTATGTGTCGCCTGCAGACAGGGACAGGTGGGGTGAGTGCCAGGGAGACGGGTGGTGCAGCACTAAGCGGTTTAGGGAGGTGTCTATTGCCCGTGCACCAGCGCCACAAACTCTGAAAGAGAGAAGCAGAAGAAAGGCGGCTACATGTTAGAACGCTCCGGAGGATTCCGCTACGCTGACGCTTTCCCATAATGCACTCTGTGGCCTTTGTTGGGCATTCATTTTCACCAGAGCTCAAAGGGCATTTTCGGGTTTTAGAGGTATTTTTTAGCCAAGTTCTATTTTTGTTTGTCTGATACACTGGAACCAATGAATTATACAGGATTTCAATCTCCATGCACCTCAACACATTCCGGTGTTTAGGAATTAATGAAACACCAACGACTGTGAACGTCGTTTAGGGAGGCGATTACCGTCAATGCCGATCATGCCGTCTCCATCCTTGTCGGCTTCGTTTAGGAACGCTTTGGTTTCATGGTCGGTCAGATCTCTGCCGTCTGAGGCAAATCCCTTCAGGACAAACCTGGAGGTGATACGAGGAGGTGATACGAGGAGTGACAGGCAGTGCAACAGTCAGGGATTCACTGGTGCCAAGACTGTTAGGATGTGTGTTCGTGTTTGTGTGTCCATGTTACCTCAAGAAAATATTTGTTAGCAGGTCAAAAAAAGTTGTGTAGGCTAAGCCAGTCTCTCTGACTGTCTGTCTCTCTGACTGTCTGTCTCTCTGACTGTCTGCCTGCCTGTCTGACTGTCTGCCTGCCAGTCTGCCTTTCTTTCTGTCTCTCTGTCTGTCTGTCTGCCAGTCTCTCTACTGTCTGTCTGTCTCTCTGCCTGTCTGTCTGCCAGTCTCTCTACTGTCTGTCTGTCTCTCTGACTGTCTGCCTGTCTGTCTGCCTGTCGGTTTGTTTCTCACTTGAGCTCCTCCTCCTCTATGAATCCGCTGGCGTCTGCATCCAACACCAGGAAGGCTTTCTTTACATCATCAGCGGACTTGGCCTTCAGACCCACCATCTCGAAAAACTTCTTATGGTCAAACGACCCCTCAGCTGTGCAAGAAACACACACACGGCTCAGTTAACACAGAGACAGAAACACACACACGGCTCAGTTAACACAGAGACAGAAATGCACACTGGCTTCCCCGTGGTAGAAATGGATTAGGTCACAAATTGAACATGTGACTTTGGCTTTGATACTCGCACCCAATTCGCTGATGACTGTGTTTTGTGAAATGCTCCATTATAGTGTCATGATGTTTTAACAGCATTGCAGTATGTCGTAAAAGTGTAATAAAGGTGCAATGATGCAGTGGCCCCTATACCTATGAAGTGCCCCAGGACCCCTTATGACCCAGGGCCTAACGTTATCACTTTAGCATTAGGAATACATGTTGGCCACTAACATGCAATATAGAAACTGGTATCGAAACAGACCTGGGCTGAGAAAGAAGCATGAAAAATGAGCTAGGTCTGACGTGTGTCTGGGAAACCGGCAGGTAATTAAGAAAATGGAAAAAGGTGAAAAGTGTGTGTGGTCACCTGCAAATGCATCTAGAGCTTTCTTGATGTCCGCAGCGTTGAGGATGCTGTTCATGGCCATTGCAGCAGCTGGAAACACAGAGGGGAAGGGTACAACGGGAACGAAGTACAAAAGAAAACGATTAGGGAACTGGGTTGTGTTACACTTGTGAGACACGTCCACTGGAGTAAGAAATCAGGGCGAAAAGAATTAGACTGAAAGAGAAAATTAAGAAGATAGGTGGGGTTGGTGGGTGGATGTCCTCTGCTCTTATGTTGGGGTGTGATACATGTATTACTTGGGAAGGGGTTGTGTGGGTGGATGTCTTGGACAGGTGTTGGTCAACCTTGTCGCACCATTGAACATGGACACAAGCTGTTAAACTCTGTCGCACCATTGAACATGGACACAAGCTGGTCAACTCTGTCGCACCATTGAACATGGACACAAGCTGGTCAACTCTGTCGCACCATTGAACATGGACACAAGCTGGTCAACTCTGTCTCACCATTGAACATGGACACAAGCTGGTCAAATCTGTCGCACCATTAAACATGGACACAAGCTGGTCAACCCTATCGCACCATTGAACATGGACACAAGCTGGTCAACTCTGTCGCACCATTGAACATAGACACAAGCTGGTCAACTCTGTCGCACCATTAAACACGGACACAAGCTGGTCAACTCTGTCGCACCATTGAACATGGACAGGAGTCAGTCAAACCAGTCGGACACATAGACATGAGCTGGTGTTGGGAATAATGGGTTTGATTCCCGGTAACCAAGTTAAAATACACATCCACACGCAACATCTCTTCTGTGGAACGGTAGTATGTGGTATTAGTGTTGTCTGAAGGGCACCAAGGTCTCGTCTTACTGAGTTCTATTGCTTGTTTCCACCTTTCCAATGCGCCAGCATTCTCCCTTTTAAAACTCTGTCTCTCTTTACAGTGTGTGTGAGACGCCTTCTTGCCCAGAGGTGAAGGAAACCCAACCAGGCCAACAACTAGTACACAGCACAACAGCTGCATGGTGTGTGTTTGCTGGGGTGGTGGGGGAGGTACAAGGTGTTTCAGAACAAGGGGTCAAAGGATAGGTTTGCCACGTCTGAAGGAACCTGAGCCCCTTCATTCAAACCCCCGGTCTTCACTGTAGTATTAAGTGTCCGTATCTGTTTGTGGTAGTTTGTAGTGACTGTGTGTGTGTCTTGGTTTGTCTTTACTTGGCTGTGTTTGTCTTCATTTGTCTGGGTGTGTCTACATTTGCCTCTCTGTGTCCTTTTTTGTTTGTATGTGTGTGTCAATGTGCGGATGTGTGTTTCCATGCATGTGTTTCCAGGGCCAGACCCCAGGCATATGCAACATAAGCAGCTGCCTAGGGCCCCAGACTGGCAGGGGGCCCCAGAATGCTAGTGAGCACAGAACTGCTAGGGGAAAGGGGTCCTCCAATTTTGCCTAGGGCCCACAAAAGGCTATGGCCGGCACTGTGTGTTACTACTACTTTTGTTGTTGTGTTGGTTCATACAATTCAATTCGTTTGTGGAGTGAAAACATCCCTTGACTGGCACACACTTCTATGACTCACCATCTAATCACACGGATATAAAATTAATAACAACACCGGAGCGAGGGGACAGCAATAATCTACATGCAAATGCCAAACACGTCAATGATGGAAATAGGTTACGGGAAATGTACCCAGAAAACCCAGAATGGTTCGGTTAGACAGAATAAATATCCGGATGTAAATCGCGTAATCGCCACGTGCATTTGGAACAACATCTAAAGTGTTTAAGACATGCATATTTTATAATGACACGGGGTGCATCCCAAATTGCTCCATGTTTCCTAACAGGGCTCCGGTTAAAGTAGTGCCCTGGAAAGGGAACAGGGTGCTTTTTGGGACGCTGATGCGTTTAATTAGCCGCTGAAGCGTTTCAACCAAATGCATGAATATGCATTAACATGGAGATGTGAGGACGAGCAAACCGCACAAGTGTCCTGTTCACACTTCACCACTCTTTGCTGGGCCCTTGAAGAGTGTTCCACCTCGCCAGGGGCAACTTTGTTTTCAAAAATACAGTAAAAAACTTGTTCAGTGCGCAGATAATGTTCTCCATGTTTCTGCTGTGTTACCTTGTGTTACCTTTAATTCCATTATGGTTTCACTATGAGAGGCATTACAAGTAACAACATAAACTGCAGCTGCTCAAAGGGTTTCTCAACACGAAAGTACCCACATACAGAACATAAAGAAGTGCTTAACCTCACAACTTTGTATTGCATGTCTGTCCTCTTACTACAGTAAGTACTTTTTTGAAGCAGCCTAAAACCAAAGTGTTTCAAACTGTTCAGCCTCTTATCAAGTTTTAGGCTTGAGTCAGTTACAAACTAAATGCAAATGTTTGACGGCTGAATATTCTGAATTAATGTGTAACTGACCCAACCCTTGGTTGATAATTGACGTGCATCGCCTTACCTGAATGAGGGTGTTAATGGGTCACGGAGGAGATGGAGGAGGTGGAGGAGATGGGGTCAGAGATGGATGGATGTGCGCTAGAGACACAAGGGTGGACTCTCCTTTTTTATACCCTGTCAACTATTTGAGGGGCAGATGGAAACCCTGTTCACTAGACCTCACTCAACCAATCAGAACCCTGCTATTATAAGCCCCTTCCCTTTCCCTAGCAACCGTTTCACCCGACACCTTCCCTTTTACCTCCTTCCATACCTCCTTCCCTCCTCCTCTTCCTCACGCCTCCCGCTCATGTGACGTTTTTAATCCCTCCTGTCTTCAGAAATCTTTCAAATCACTCCTCCATCTCTATCTATCTCTCACTCCCTCTCTCCTTCTCTATCTCACCCCCTCTCTCCTTCTCTGTCTCTCACTGCCACTCTTCTCTGTCTGTCTCTCACTCTAGCTTTTCTCTCTCTCTCTCTCTTAGTACAATTAAATCGGTCTGTCTCTCCGTCTCTCTTGCTCCTCCCTTCATCTCCTCAGCCTGGAGTGGGTAACCTGGGTAACCTGAGTGCTGCCATAGCAGGTGTGCTGAATCCCGGCCCTGATCCAGGGGGTTAATGAGACCGATGGGTCGCCTCGTTAGAAACAGCCCCCCCAGTACAACAGGAACAGGGATTCCCACCCGCGTCTCAGGGCCTCCTTTCACTCCAACTCAGACTCCAGGTCCGGGCGTCTGCCCGTCCCTCTCGCTGGGGCCTCCAAGCCACCAGGAAGCCGACGACATGATCCCATTCCTGCCCCCGTGTCCCTAATGACGCTGCTATGTATAGCGGACAGACGGAGGCTTGGTGCTGGAACTGAAACCGGATATCTGGGGCGTTATTTATTATTTTACACGTTTCACAACGTTCAAAATGGCACCCAATATAGTCTGGGTGGTATTGCGGTATACAGGTGGTAGGGTGTGATGTGGGGCACTGGCTGAATGACCTTGGGGGCGTCAGAATCCAGACAAGGTCTCGGCATCAGCAGGCCATAAAACACAAAGGCCCGTCGGGTTCAGTGGCAGCGGAACAGGCTCCGCCCATCAGGATTCTCCATAGCTGGTCACATATAGATTCTTCTGTCCATACCACTGGACCGCACACGGACGGACACCTGTTGTCTGTATGTGTGTATGCTTCACGTTGTGTTGGTGTGAGTTTGCTGTTGTTTGGGTGTGTACTTCATGTTGACCTTTGCCCTTGGAGAGAGCGGCTTTAGAGGCAGAAAAGGTGCCTCTAAAGCGGAACAGTAAAGGCTGTTCTGCAGAGAGCAATAAACAGGGTTCCCAATTGGCCAGGACCTTAGATGTACTGGGACATGATGAGGAGATGGAGGATGGTTGAGGAGGTGGAGTGGTTAGGAGGTGGGTGAGGGGTAAGGTGCTAGTGGAGGTTTGAGGAGATTATGGATTGGAGTTGAGGCAGGGAGTTGGAGCTGGGGCAAGGAGCTAGTGGAGGTGTGAGGAGGCTGTGAAGAGGTGGGGAGGTGGAGTGGTTAGGAGGAGGAGGAGTGGTAAGAAGAAGGTGGAGTGGTTAGGAGGAGGTGGAGTGGTGAGGATGTGGTGAGGAGGTGGTCAGGAGGTGTTGACGACCTCCATGTTGATATTTCACTGGGGTAATCTTACAATGTAGACGTTGCAAAAAATAAATCTGGGCAAACATGTCCGTATCAGAAGACATCAGAGAGACATGTCCGTATCAGAAGACATGTCCGTATCAGAAGACATCTGAAGACATGTCGTATCAGAAGACATTGGAAGACATGTCGTATCAGAAGACCTCAGAAGACATGTCCGTATCAGAAGACCTCAGAAGACATGTCGTATCAGAAGACCTCAGAAGACATGTCCGTATCAGAAGACATCAGAGAGACATGTCCGTATCAGAAGACATGTCCGTATCAGAAGACATCTGAAGACATGTCGTATCAGAAGACATGTCGTATCAGAAGACATCGGAAGACATGTCGTATCAGAAGACATCAGAAGACATGTCCGTATCAGAAGACCTCAGAAGACATGTCGTATCAGAAGACCTCAGAAGACATGTCCGTATCAGAAGACCTCAGAAGACATGTCGTATCAGAAGACATGTCCGTATCAGAAGACATCAGAAGACATGTCCGTATCTGAAGACATCAGAAGACATGTCCGTATCTGAAGACATCAGAAGACATGTCCGTATCAGAAGACCTCAGAAGACATGTCGTATCAGAAGACCTCAGAAGACATGTCGTATCAGAAGACCTCAGAAGACATGTCCGTATCAGAAGACATCAGAAGACATGTCCGTATCTGAAGACATCAGAAGACATGTCGTATCAGAAGACATGCCCTATGGAGAGGGTTAAACCACTGGACATACAAGAGTTAAAATTGTAGAAAGCTTCTTAGTACCTCTTATTGAACTACAGTCGTCTGCACTGAAATGTTAACTGGGGCGTATTCCTCAAATGAGGTTAAACAGGCGGTTTGATTAGCCGTAAGTCATTTTGACACATTTCCAATCAATTATTTGAATAAAGAACACCTCTGCAAGTTATTGCTTGTTAATGTATCCTGTCTCCCAGTGGTACAACCCATGGGAACGTTATTCCCTGAATACGGCCAGATCTCCAAAGTCCTTTTATCTATTCTACTCCCTGACGCCTTCTGTTCACCACATTAAAAGGATATTCTTTCAGTCTTCTCTTTTTATTTTAGTGCCGTGGGAGGCTTGGCTTAATCCCACTGTGTATCTGGTTCTCTCTCGCTCTCATTTTCACACTCCCTCATTCTTTACCTCTCCGTCTCTCTTCTCTAAAACAAACAGTAAAAAAAGTAGGGGGTTATTGTTTCTTCCACCCTAATGCTCTCATTGTAATCAAAACCTATTAGCAAAAAAAAGAAAATATTTTGCTTTATTTAAGATGATTCTGTTGAGGTTTATTATTTGACTATGAATATGAATGTATTAATAGGATGAATTCTAACCAGCGTATTAATAGAATTAGATAATAGAATTAGATAATAACATTAATTAATAGCATTAATTAAGACCAGCGTATTCATTTGATGAATTCCGACCAACATATTAATTGGAGGATTTCCAACCAGCGTGTTAATAGAATGAATTCCGACCAGAATATTAATAAAAAAAAATCTATATATAAAACAACATGTCTTTCCATTAATCAAATGTGATGCTAATAAGGGATTGAACAGGATTTGGAAGTGGGGGGAGCCTTATATGTTACAGTGGCTGGAGAACATAACCCCAGTTGTGATAAAAGTCACATTTACAGTGAGAGACACTTCATGTGGCTGCAAAGTGCATGTATACATTTACATATATCCCCGTTTCACCTACCTAGGATAACAAAGACAGAGTTACCCTGAGGAACAGAAAAAGAATGAAGCAGAATCCAGATTTTAAGGAAACCCAAGAGAAACAGATGGACATACTGACATAGAGTGTGAAATAGATGGAGCAAAACAAAAACAGAGAGAGACAGAGAGATATAGACAGACAGTCAGAGAGAGATAGAGAGATATAGACAGACAGTCAGAGAGACAGAGAAATACAGACAGTCAGATAGAGAGACAGATAGATATAGACAGACAGTCAGAGAGAGAGAGACAGAGAGATATAGACAGACAGTCAGTGAGAGAGAGACAGAGAGATATAGACAGACAAAGAGAGACAGAGAGATATAGACAGACAGTCAGAGAGAGAGAGACAGAGATATATAGACAGACAGTCAGAGAGAGACAGAGAGATATAGACAGACAGTCAGAGAGAGAGAGACAGAGAGATATAGACAGACAGTCAGAGAGAGGTGTTTTAAAAGACCTAAAGAAAAGCCTTACTAAAACAGACAGTCTCAGTTTCCCTTTGAAACTGTAATTTTTTGAAGAGGCAGCAGTCATCAAAGTGAATATGGGTTGAGTTTCCAGCGACTGTCCTCCAGGTGTCAGGCCTGCGGAACAACCTCACTTCGGTTGTAGACTTATTTGGGGTTCAAATAACCAATAAATAAATCTGTAGATTTTTGGGCGGCTGTATTTCGTCTATGTTCATTTACCGTCATTTATTGAACCGTCCGTATCCAGAGAGATATTTACTTATGATTAATGTTTCTGAAACCCACATATAAATAAAGCAAGACTTCCTGCAAACCCCTCCGTGACAGTAAACATCCTTTTGATATTTCCGAGGCACATCTAGCCAGGAAGTGACACTACACTTCCACACCTCAACAGGAAGAGAAGCGGCGTGCCAGCCCAGCCACACGGGACTCGTGGCACGTTGTCTTGTTCCGTTTCCTTGTTTGAATGACAATTAGTTTGAACCCAGGAATAAGAACTTCTCATCCGGCACCTTGGCGCCGGAGGCTCCCTCAGAAATGGGGGGAGAATTAGAACTTCCAACGAGTTTGATAATTTAGTCTTAAGCTTAAGTTTGATAATTAGCCCGATGAATTTCTTTTTGAATGTCATCAATGGACACCGCTTTGTAGAACCGCAAAAACAAAGGCCGCACAAGGAGCCTCCGTTCCACACTTTAATTGGAGAATGAATCACTTGGGGCTGCTACTGAGGCATTTCCCACACGGTGCTAATCACCGCCACCTCATGGGAGGCAAACAGTTGACAAGACCAGTCGGATACAACCATGCTACTTATTGGTGTATTTTAAATTATTGTTTTGTTGTGTGCTGTGAATGAGCTTTTACTTATATTATTTATTTATTTACAACCGTAAAGCATGTTTTATCACAGCATTTTACTGATTTACTTAACTAATGCAACGGTACAGCCAACGTTTTACTTCTGTTGTATTTCTGGATGAAATCATTACAGACAATCACCTTCCTGTCGTCAACTATTACATTTCTCAGTTTCAGCATTTTCTCCGAGGGTGACACAGAGTGGAAAATGAGACTGATGAAGAGAAAACAGACGCAGACAGAGAGAGAGAGAGAGAGACGGAAAGACAAAGGCGTGGAAATAGAGAAGACCAGGAAGAAGAGATGTGTCATCCAAGGGGAGGTAGGGAAGAATGAAGGGCATAAAGAAAGAGGGAGAGAGAGGGAAAGGTAGAGAGGTAGAGAGGGAGATAGGTGAGAGAGGGTGAGAGAGGGTGAAGGTTAGGGTTAAGGTTAGGGTTAAGGTTAGAGTTAGGGATGTCCATTCTTCCTGACACTAAGAATGATAGGAGAATGTAAGCATAACAGCAAAGAGTTATTAAATACAACTCCAGCTGGGGGGATTTGGAAAAAAATATTTGGGAAGAATGTACAAACTTACAACAATAAGTTTCTTAAATACTGATAAATCATAAATAGTATCAGTAAACCACAATTGGTTCCGTGTATGTTCTCTATATTCCGTCATCTTCAACACGCCTGGACAGCTTCTCTGTAATGACTACATAGGCGGCAACCTAAGAAACGCTACGGGAACATTCACTAAACCAATTTCTGGGTCTTTTGTAGTTACTCGTCGAACAATAACGTCAGACATGCTAATACATTAAAATTTCGATGGTTAATTGGCTGGTTCTAATTCTCCACAAGCACAAATAACCGCTTGTTCCCGTTGGTTTCTCAGGAATGCCAGAGAGTCACTGATACTCTGCCTGGGTAATAGCGTGTCACGCAGGCACAGGAATGCAATCATGCACATCAGGACACACACGCGCAGAGACCCACCCGCTAATGGCCATGAACACCACAACGGCAGTTTGACCTTGGGACTGTAGGCCACAAGCTTCAGACGCGTGGGTGAAGTATACACTACTCTACCACTACTCTATTTCTCCTGCTCGTGAGAGTTTGGACAGCCGTCATATCAGAGCCCCATACGTTGACATTCGTGAGCCCCAGGCAGGTCCGTGAGCAACGACACACTGCTGACCCCCAGGAACAGACAGATGAATGGATGTTGGAACTGACCGGCATGTGTTGTGTAACCCAACTGTAGTGCAACAAAACGCGTCCCACTGGACCTCTCCGGTGTTTGGGAAATGATCGGAACGGAACCCTAACCTTCTCGTGGGGGTGAGGGAGCGTGTCTCTCTCGGTACCGCCAGAACCCATGTGTTCTTAACTTCAGGATTTAACCGTGGCTCCAGATTGCCACATCAACGCCTTTTCATTTTAGTTTTAAAAGCCCACTCTTTAGCACAGGCACAGTCCATCCAGGCAGATTTTGCAATAAGTGCAGCCAAATGTCGGACGTTACGAGAACATTAAATGGACATCAGGGGCCTGGCAGGAGGAAGACGTCACATGCCGGCGGATCCGTTCATCAGGATGGAGTCATCGTCGGCTCACCTAGGGGCCACGGACCCAATAGTAACGTGTCCCTTTAGGAAGCGGCCTCTCTCAGGAGGCGGGCCGGGCATCGGGGGGGGGAGTGTGGCCTGTGAAGCGTCCGGCAGCTCTCTGCCGCCAGGATCCAGACGCATTGCAGTTAAAAGTGAAACCCGGTCTGGGTCTCCTCCAGGTGGAGGACGCCAGGCGCTGCTCTGCTGAGCGGGTTGTTAGATCAGCCGATCAATCAGCTGTTACGTGGGCAGTGCATGTGAGTGTGTCAGAGAGTGTGTGTTTGTGTGTGTGGAGTGGGCCTTTACAGACAAGCTGCTTAACTATAAGCCCTAAGTGTTATCCCTAAAGGCCGTTGCTTGATAGGGCCATTTTATAATTTATTTGCAATACCGGCATTCGAGCACGTTGGTCATATCCACATGCTCGACAGCACCTGGCCTTCAGATTGCAGGCCTGTGTTACGGCGAGGCACATAGCGAGACGCTGCTTCGTGTCAGAAGTCATGAGCCAACGCGTTGTGTGGGAGACGACGGGGATATTGCCCTACGTGGGGTTCCGTCTTTCTGACGGGATGTCGAAGGGGTATAACCGCGAAGAGCCCCGTCATCATCGGCATTTAGTCTGCACCAGCTTTCAACCTGCCCTTCCATCCAATATACTCCCACATGTAACTTGAACACCATCACAGTAAAGCAGCACGGTCACATAATGACTGATGTAGGTTTGGATTGAGCCTCATCTAAAGTGCCAATGAAGTATTTCAAGTCCTCCTCTAACACTACGTTAGATGTGTGAGCTTCAATCAACTATTTAAATGATGTGTGTGTATAGTGTGTGTCCGCAGTGTGTGTGTGTGTGTGAGAGGGGAGCCAGGAGGAGGCCACTACAGAGCCGTTGAGTCCAGTTAATGCACGGCCCCCACCCACATGGAGCCCCC